>PVJC01017468.1:0-32466 GCA_004026665.1 Murina feae | reverse complement strand
GACAATTTTCGGGGGTTAAGGGTGTTGGGGATGCGTGAAGAGACTGGACAATAATTGTACACCTATGGATGAGGACAGTGGGGGGGCAAGGACAGAGGTTGGGGTGGGAAATGGGAGGAGGGGAGCTATGGGGGAAAAAAGAGGAACAACTGTAATAATCTGAACAATAAAGATAAAAATAAAAAATTAAAAAAAAAAAGAATAGTGTAAATGGTTTTAGAATCCCATTTACTTTTACCCAAGGTAACTTCACAGTGGGCAGGAACAGCCACGATTTGGTGATCCACTGTGCAATGTAATAAACAGATGAAGGTACAGTCCTATCAGGTACTATTTCACAAACAAGGAAAGTGAGGCACAGAAGTTATTGGGTAACCCAATAAATATTTGAAATGGAACATCACAATGCCTGAAAAATGGCAAGTAGGCCTCAAATGAGCATTAACCTTTGGCAATTTAGAAAATAATTAGTATTCACTACTAATAGCCCTTAAATCATCACATTTAAAAAAACAAAAACCTTAAACCATATCTTAAAATCTGAAAATAGCAGATCTACAGGACTCATTTTAAGTTATTTTACCATTATGAACATTTAAGAATAACTTTTAACTAGAACTATATTCATATTTCTAAACAATGTACCAGAACAGAATAATTCCTTCCCTTTCCTTCTGTAAGAAAGCTAAGCATCAGCCTTAGCATCCAATTTGTTAGAAAATTTAAATGGCACTCTCACCAGCATACAGAACAGAAGCACCATTAAAATAAGTCTTTCTTTTTAAAAAAATAATTTATCTTTGTTGTTGTAAGAATTACAGATATTATTTTAAAAATAGCATAAGTGTTTCTTTGGTAACAGAGATGCTTTAATTTAACAAAGTAGAAAAATAATTTCTTTTCTATTATCTACCTATGTTATCCATTCACTAAAAGCTAAACACATACAATAGTTGATTCCACAGCCATGGAATTGAGAAAAGCCAGGAAGTGACACTGAAAAAATAAATGAAACTGTGATAAGTGCTCTTAAGTGTTAACCACCAAAACGAGACAAGGTTAGTTAGCAGGAGTATTACACTAAATCAGCGGTTCTCAACCTTCCTAAGGCCGCGACCCTTTAATACCGTTCCCCCAACCACAAATTATTTTTGTTGCTACTTCATAACTGTAATTTGCTACTGTTATGAATTGTAATGTAAATATCTGATATACAGGATGTATTTAGGCGACCCACGTGAAAGGGTCAATTCGATCCCCAAAGGGGTCACGACCCACAGGTTGAGAACTGCTGCTAAATCATTATAATATTGGTTGATTCCAATACTAGAACCTACAAGAAGCTCATTATATGCATGACTGAATCTTTCATCCTAAGATTTGTACATAACTTTAAAACTTTTCTGATATGTGACAACTAGCTGGTTTCATCAGAATGTAACTTTAAATCATTATATTCATTTCATCTTGAAAGTTTTTTTTAGGACATTAAGCTTGGGATCTATACTGTGGGATCATCTAACAGCCAAAAAACATATTTTTAAGGACTTCTTGAATGTACCTATAATTAAATATATGTACAGACTTACACTGACTTTTATTAGAATCTGTTCTTTAGCAAACAGAATTAGATCTGATTTCTAATGTTCTTTCAGTGGTCCAAGATAAAAGTTACTTGTGCTGACTTTATTGATGAATGTGGATAAACTTTATGCAATGAGTTTATCAACCTGAATAAGAATAACTATGCTGCCCTGGCTGGTGTGCTCGATGGTTAGAGCACCGGACCTTCCACCAAAGGGGCTAGGGCTCCAGTTGGGTGCATGCAGGAGGCAACCCATCGACATGTCTCGCTCACATTGCTGTCTCTCTCTCTCTTCCACTCTCTCACTTCCTCCCGCACTTCCATTCTAAGAATCAATGGGAAAAATAATAACCTTTGGTGAGGATTAACCCTCACCACCTCCCCCCCCCCCCAAATAACTATGCCCAAAAGTTAAATGGAAATTGTTTTCTTCTATAAAAAATAAAGCCATTCTCTGCTGCCCCATTTCACCTAAAACAAATACATTTCATTCTTTAAATAATTTGACATGGTCATTCACAGTAATCTTTTTCATTTTAGAAATAAAAACTTGGAGAACAATTAAGTAGACAACTTGGCTAAGAACTTAGGATGGCTAAATAACTGAACCAACTAAACCATAATTTATTATTTTTCCCTAAATACTAATCCATGGACCCTCACAGTTAATCTAATTTTTAGAAAATATATATGTTGGGTATGTTTACCCTCTCCAGGAAAGCTATATATTTGTATTATGTATCTTTCACAGTTTTACTTTGTCAAAAATAATTTCTTATAACTGGGAGTTCATGAATGGATTAAGGCGACATGATCTCGGTAGAAATGGCTGATTAACGTGAACACATCAGTAGCCCCCTTAAACCATCCATCACCTTGCGCTTCTGTTGGGCATAGCTCGTGCTATATTGGCCAGCAGCTCTGCGTGCTTCCTCTTCATGTTCTTGAATTTGCTGTTGTAAGAGAATGAGCTCACCAAGCAGACCCTGCCATGAGTTTACAATGAGGAAAAGAGGAAAATTGGGGAGGAGAACAATGTTAAACCAAAGGGCACAAGAAAGGAACAAATGTAAGTTAGGGAGGAATGGAAAGCATAGAACAAAAAAAATGGAAACATTTATGTACCTTTAGAGCCACTATATAATGGGGCTCTGTACCACATTTCCATTTTTTCCCTCAGTAACATTAGATGTCTTAGAAATATAAAACAGCATAGCTTAAAAAGTGAAAAGGAAAATGCAGTAAGTGACTGCTGAATAAAATGAACCAGATATATAATATCGATCTTCAGTAAAACCCAGATTTACCAGAATGCTCAAGGAAGGTGGTGTTGTAATTAACTAAATTTCTTAGTAATAGAAAACTCAAGAAAACAAATACCTCAACGCTTATTTTTGAATTGCCAATATGAACTAGTGTATACTCTAGACTTGATCCATATGAGAGGAAAAATGAAACAGTTTTTAAACAAGTATTGACCGTATAGGCCTAAATCTCTGAAATCTCAACCACAATTCTCATAGGTATGAATAGAGGATACATAATTGTTTATTTACTTATTAAATTATTATTTAAGTAAATGTTTTTTCTTGATACTGTATCTGATGTCTTCAATTAAACATTATAGCCCCTCAAAAATATTAATTTGAATTTGTGAGCATCAAGTTAATCAAGATTTTACATTAATTCACATATTCTGCATGCCTACACACAAACTTACTTGACTAAAATTTAGCACTTTTTTCTTTTTGCAAATTAAAAAATGTTTTTAACTTTACACATAATCAAATAAGTAATTTGACTAAATTTTCACTTTTTATGAGCTGTTTTTACATTAAATAAAAATAGCCTCTGAGAATATAGAGTACATATCAATTATTAAAGCAAAAGCACTATAAAAGAACACAACTGAGATATGGACATAATATAAAAATTATAAAAATTTAAATGGAACAAACTCAGTTTGGCCCTATGTACAAAATAATCACCATTTCTATGTTTAAAATTCATTTCATTTAATAATCCTGAAATGTTAATCTGGTGCAGTTTGTTTTACCATAATGTATTCATAAGTAGCATGATACTAAAAATACATGTCATTTTTGTACACCATTTTTAATTTCTGTCCTATTAGATAATTGATCTTGAAAAATGTGGGAGAAAAGACAAACTAAGAGTTGACAATGTTGCCTTGACTAGTTTGGCTCAGTGGATAGAGCGTCGGCCTGTGGACTCAAGGGTCCCAGGTTCGATTCCAGTCAAGGGCATGTACCTTGGTTGCAGCACATCTCCAATAGTAGGTGTGCAGGAGGCAGCTGATCGATGTTTCCTTCTCATCGATGTTTCTAACTCTCTATCTCTCTCCCTTCCTCTCTGTAAAAATCAATAAAATATATTTTAAAAAAAGAGTTGACAATGTTTCAAGCCTAGTATTTTCTCAATTAGAAACCCTAAAAAGACTAAATTCCAATGAGTGAGATCAGGGATGTGCATACGAATAGTGCTCTGGCTCGTTATTTACCAGATTATAAAAATAAAAGGAGTTAGGGAAACTAATACTTGTTAAAACAATCTATATTAGGAATTTTATATAGCTTCAGAGCTTTTTAAAATAACTATCAAAATTATTTTATTTTATCTAATATAATTAGAAAATGAAATGCATTCAAATTTTAATTAGTAGACTCATCCAGAGGCTTTATAATTCAGTTTACTCATATAATCCAAAGACTTCTAGAAATAATTCAGAAAAGAAAATGGGTAGGGGATGGGTGCAGGCCATAAGGGGTCAATGGAGAAAAAAGGAAGGCAACTGAAGTACTTTCAACAATAAAGATAAATTTAAAAAAATAAAAAAATAATCCAGCCAGTATGACTCAGTGGTTGAGTGTTGACCTGTGAACCTGGAGGTCGGGATTCAAATCCAGGTTAGGGGCACATGCCCTGGTTACGGCCTCAATCCCCAGTGGGGGCTATGCAGGAGGCAGCAGATCAAAGATTTTTTTTCATCACTGATGTTTTTATCACTCTCTCCCTCTCCCTCTCCCTTCTTCCCTAAAATCAATAAAAATATTTAAAAATAGTAGTTATAATAATAAAGCAATCATAAAAAATTAGGTTGCTAAGAGAGTAGCTCTTAAAAGTTTCCATCGTATGAAAAAAAAATCTTTGTAACTATGTATGGTGATGGCTGTTAAAACTAGATTTATTGTGGTGGTCATTTTACAATATATTTTATTAATATAGAATCTTTGTGTTGTATACCTGAAACTACTATAATTTTATACGTTAATTATACCTCAACAAAAAGACAAAAAATAAAGTTAGAAAAAAAAAAGAAGCAAATAAACCAAAAAAAGCATTTTTAATTAAAGGAAACTATTAGAATATAATTTGGGGGATTTTTATTTTGTTTGATTCTTAGATTTAATACATAAAGCTATAATCATTGCCAATAATAATGGTACTGGATGACATACTATAAACCAAAGGATGAAACTAGTTGATATTTCTGGGTGAGAAGAAAAAAAAAAAAAAAGTGGTAACATAACTGAATTGTCAACATTTGTTTCCAAATTTAATATAAAATATATTTATAAAAACCTTATCTATGAAGATATCTTTTAAATAATTTTATGGTCATTGATACATGTGGCAAAGCAAGACAAAGTCAATTCACTACCCTCATCATTCCCATAATTTTTTAGGCATGTTTTCAATGTTTTGTGTCATTGCTTTTCATCAAGCAGAAAGATTCAACTTATTTTATTCATTTAGTCATTTATTATAGTTACTTCTTCTAATCATACAAAGTCTTTAGATTTCTCAAAACAATTCCCTTTTAAAGAATGCTTACACAGTAGTGTACCTGTGCTTTAACTAACATACCAACCAGTATTCTAATTCATATAATGCCAAAGCAGTGATAAAATATCCCACATGTCTTAACTGCTGGTCTATCAGGCATACAATTCTTTTTTATTTATAGCATAAATACCCCTCCTTATTTTATTGCTTATATTTATTTATATGTAAATTGTATAGTAAATACTCTAATTTCTATTACATTACAAGGAAACGCCCTCCTTCTAGTGACACTTCACTTTCCTTTCAAGTCTGTTACTGAAGGAAGCACTGTTATGTGAATATAGTTGAAATTAACTGTTACCTCCTGAAAAAAGTAGGAAAAAACAAGAATTAGACACAGAAAAACTATTTACACTATGCTAGAGGGCTAAAGGATGTTACCATTATCCAATTTTAGGCACTAAATCTCACCCTGAAATCTCACCCTTATCCAATTTTAGGCACTAAATCTCACGCTACCAAGTGATAGCATATACAGCTTCTAAATTAACACCATGTGAAATAGGAAGGGCAAGAAATGTGTGTATCAACTGTGCAAGACACACTTCTTCAATGTACAAAACACATTTTTTCAATAAATATTTTCCCTAACTCAGACATTTTTTCTCTCAAGAAATAGCACATATTTTTAACTGATACATATTACATATAAAATATCTAATCTAATAAAAGAGTAATATGCAAATTGACCCTCACTCCGTTACACTCACAAGCCATGCCCACAAGCCACACCCACCAACCAATCAGGAGCAAATATGCAAATTAACTTAACTAAGATGGTGGCAGCCATGGAGCTGGAGTTGCCCCAGGCAGTGGAGGAAGCCAGGGCCCTGCCTGCCCTGAGCTCTACTCAAAAGGCTACAATGTTTCAATTACAGAAGATAAACAAACCCAGATACCTACCAGGCTGGGACCTTGGGTTGCCAGGGGCAACCCAGGCTTTGAGTGGGGGACCAAGACAACAAAGTTTCGATTACAGAAGTTGAATAAATCCCAGATACCTGCTTCCAGCCAGGCACCCCAGTAGGGACTGAACCCTGAAGGGGATGTGGGCACCCTGAAACAGCCCTCTGCCCTTCACCCAGGCTGGCCAGGCACACCAGCAGGTGGACATCCCCCGAGGGGTCCCAGACTGCAAGAGGGCACAGGCCGGGCTAAGAGACCCCCCTTCTCCACCCCCTCGAGTGCACAAATTTTGTGCAACGGGCCTCTTGTATTATTATAAATATTAATAAAATTAGTGTAAACAACTACAGGTGATATACTCTCTAAACACCTAGCTATGTCAATTTGACATTATAGTTCTCACAGTCTCATATTTCATGTAGAGTGTTCTGTTTTTTAAAAAATTACGTCAGATCAAGAAAATCAGTGATAATTCCAGAAACCAAAATATCAACTGAAAATGCTGCAAAAACCTAGAAGTAGATGAGTTTGGTAGAAAGTTTTAAATAATCTTGAAATTATAAGTCATTCATATGTGAGTACATTTAAAATACTATATTTTTATTTTAAAATGTATTGCCAGAGCCCCTAACCTATTTGTTTTTATACATAGCATCTAGAATAATGTCTGCCACGTTGCATGTGTTCAAGCTAGCACCTAGAGTAGGACTTGACACATCTGTTGCTTAAATAAATCAAATTACAACCTACTTTTACCTAATACTGCACACAAAGTTTCCAGCACAAAATCCCAATTGGTTCCCTAAAATATGCTTATTCTGTAAATAAACTACACATCAGCCCTACAACCCATTTTCCCCAATCCTTAGAACAGAATCCACAGAGATTAAGAAAAGGAAAATTAATCAAATAATGTAAATACACTATTTACTTATGTACTAAAAGATAAGAGAACAATGATTATAGTCATCATCATCATTACCATCTAACCAAACGTAAGCTGCAAGTTTCCTAACTTTGTAGTTACTTGATGGTACTGGTTGTAAGAATTTCATTTTATTAGCACTCTTGTTACATAAGGAATCCCAGAAATGTAAATAGTACTTTAAGCAACACTGCATTGTTATAATGCAGTACTATATGTACTACCTAACATCCCTGTTTTCCTCAATAGCTGCCAAACATTGAAGACCAAGAGAAATTCACAGCTAATCAGCAAAAAGATATATTACATAAAATCTTTAGGCCCATACTTGCTAGCATCAAATTTATTACTTTAAATTAGCCTCTCTTCTACTGAGTTTAAATCAATCAATTGATTTTGCTATCAGCACTATCCTAGGTGAGATTCTGTGGTAGAAATATTCCATCAATAGTTAGGAATACAAACCAAAATAGATAGTGTTACATATGACAAGTGGTCTAAATGTTAAGAGTATAATTAATTAATGGCACTAAAATGATTACAGAGGCCTTAATGAATGTGACAACTGAACTGGGCTTTAATGATGAGTAATTAGCCAGAGGAAAGGAAAGAGCTATTTCAGCTCAGAGGTACAACATAAGCCACATAATAAGAAATAAAGTAACATATGGAAAGGAAAACCAGTAATGTATTATTGTTTAATAATTATACTTAAAACAGTAATACCACTTTTCATTATTTAGACTTTTTAAAAGGTCCTCTAAGTATTTTCTATAATTTATAATTGTGTTTATAATCTTCAGAATGACCATATTCCTTATTTCTACAATATGTTTGTAACCAATCAGAAATGATAGAACAAAACCACAGATAACAAAATGTCTCATTCAGCAAATTTTCACTAGAACACAACAATATTACTGAATCGAAAAATTAGACACACTAAGTAGCCCATTATGTATTATGAGCAATACACAGAAATCTACCGATAAATTAACTCACTCAAACAGGCTCACCACTCTAATTTCTATTTTGTTTTCAGGTAGTTCTAAAGGTCTCCACATTTAAAAAATATTATTCAGTTAAATCCAAGGGCTCTTTCTAATATTTTAAAGACACAAGTTTTAAAATTTTGATTAACAAAAAGCATTTATTGAAAAGTGGTTTCAGTGTTTTCCATTTTTTTTATTTATCAAAGACACACATCAGCACTTTTCATCAACATAACATAAATAACTACTGTCCACAAACTGAAATGAAAATAAATCCAGGCAAAATAAAAAAACTTGAGGTCTGTTTAGCCCAGACATTGTTATGTGCACAGATATGCTTTCTGTTGACTTTTTGAAGACCTCCATTACAACTTTCCAGAACACCTGAAGTCCAGTGACCCCAGGCTGGAAACCACAGGCAATCACTTCATTGTGTTCATTCTGTCTGACTCAAGTCAAACAATCTGACATCCGTGTTCCCTCAGCTCCCCGTCACTTTCTTGTCAGTTGACTTTGAAAGGTCCTAACTATTCCTCTACTTGCCAGCATTTCTCCAGATGTTTCTATTAGAAAGCACAAATCTTTTTTTCTTTTTTTTTTAGTTTAAGTTATAGAAATGTTTTCAATTTATTACTATTATTTTTTTAAAAATCTGACACACAGTTTCTTCTACATTTCTAGAAGTCCAGCCAGAAACTTAGGAATAAACAAGACAACCATTAAACCATGGCCAAACCCTGAATACCATTTTTAAACTGGAGCTCTCAGACACCAGACCAAACCAATTAAAAAAGGTATCGCTAAACTCGGTATGCTAGCCTACCACCTTTTACATAAGGAACCAATGCCCAAATTTTCAAACTTGATGTTTTAGAGTAATTTCTAAAAAGGCCCTGGGCTAAGCTAAGGTCACTTCTTCATTACCTTAAATCATCAATTTCTACACCTTGTCTGAACAGTTGATTATTCTCAAGTATCACAGGTAACCATCAAGCTTTAAAACCATAATGCTGCATATTAATAGAATTAAAACCACTATTAAAGGCATTTTCTGTCATTTTTTATAATAGCATTTGCTATCATTTTATTTAGTAAAGCAGCTTAATTCTAACTCAGATTTAGTATTTACAATATCTGAAAATAACTGGTGAGTTTTTGAGTGGGCAAGATAATCACCATAATTTAAGAGGTCCATATTCTTGCTTGTTCTATATTGTAGAATTCCTGATCTTTTATTGATTATTCATTTATCACTGTAGTAGGATTTTAAGGGAATTATCTGAGTCAGGCCCTAAAGCAGGTTTCTCATTCACCAAAGCAATTCTAGGCTATATCCGAGAAAAGCAGAGATGCAGATATCCACTAACTAACCAGACAACAAGAAATCTTGTCACTCAAACACACTACCATATCAGAGGTTCCTTCTCCCCCATTCGATTAGCTCCTCTCTGTACAGTAGGTCTACCTGCTTGTTTGTTTGTTTTTTAAATATATTTTATTGATTTTTTTACAGAGAGGGAGAGGGATAGAGAATTAGAAACATTAATGAGAGAGAAACATCTATCAGCTGCCTCCTGCACACCCTCGACTGGGGATGTGCCTGCAACCAAGGTACAGGCCCTTGACCGGAATCGAACTTGAGACCCTTCAGTCTGCAGGCCGACGCTCTATCCACTGAGCCAAACTGGTTAGGGCAGGTCTACCTATTTTAAGGGCTAAGGCCTTGGCTCAAAATAAGCTGCGCATAATTGGCTAATTTCAATTCAATTTTTTTCTCCCCAGTAGCATGAATAGTCAAGGGTATCCCTTGGTTATAAAAAAAAAGCCAATGAAAAGGGTATCAAAAAGATCAAGTTAAAAGGCAAATACGCACTCATGGGTGCACACACAAACTCAGGTATTTCAAATATTTTCTCCAAAAGATCAAGTTATAAGGCAAAAGAAAAAAAAAAACATTTTGAAACATAATTAAAACTAGGAATAGTATGTAAAAAGTTCAATGTTGAAAGGGAGAATGACAGAAACATAGAAATTTTCTTCCTGCTTCTCAAATAAACATAAAATATTTTTCAATATATTAAAACCATAACCTTCAGTATAATAGCTACATAGTCCATATTTAATTTTAAAATGTTCAGAGTATTTCTTCTAGGTATGCATCTGCCTAGACATACATTTTTTTAATAGCCAAGGAATCAGTTATTTTACCAATTTCAAAATATAACAAAAGACTAAGAAAATGTAAGGTTAACATATGCATATAAATACAAAGAAATGTATGTTATTTTACAAAGCAATTTTCTAAAACTTTCATATGGATTTTGTTAATATATGTTTTGAAATAAAAAAAACCTAAATAACCCCATACATACATAATTTTGTTGACTATCAATGTAACAGAATTTATTCCCTACTAAAACCCGCTTCCTACTACCTTATTAGTTCCCCTAAGTGTATGACATAAAACATTGGTCCCTAGCCCTAGCTGGTTTGGCTCAGCCTGCATACTGACGGGTCACAGGTTCGTTTCCGGTCAAGGATATGTACTTGGGTTGCACACTCGAACCCCGACCTAGGTTGAGCGAGAGGCAACCAATCGATGTCTCTCTCACATCAGTGTTTCTCTTTCTGTGCCTCCCTCTCCTTTTCACTCTCTCTAAAAATCAATGGAAAAATATCTTCAGGTGAGGATTAACAACAACAACAAAAAAGCATACTCATTGTTCCCTAGAAGATACCTCATAGAAAAGGGTTCTGCTGCTAAATAAATCTGGAAAACCCTGTACACTCAGACTTCTGGAGCTGCAAAGCACAGGAGTCCATTAAGATCAGAGAAAGCAAGGAAAAAGAAAAAAAGCCTGCTTGTTTCTTGTTTTATTTATATCAGCTTCTCCCACTCATGTTTAACAACAAAACCTTTTGTCAGATTGAAGCTAATATTTCATAGGCTGTATTTGAAAGAAATAGACTTCTCTGATTACTTTTCTAACTCTGCTGTATATACCTTGCACTTTGTACCAAGGTGAGTAATAATACTCTAGTAGGGTGTTTTATATTTGCTGTTCAAATGCTATCATTTTCAAGTCTTGCAGGTAAGTTAAACCCTTTTTAAAAATCTTACAAGACTTTCTAGATGAAGAAGTCTCTTTTATACTTACCTTTCTATAATGCTTGTCACTTTCAGGTCCATGATCTGTTGCTCTAAATGAGGTTTCTCCAGATGAATCTTCAAGATAAATACACAGTCCTTTAAATTCTCCATTGATGTCAATAATCTAAATCCCAAATTACGTTTAATTAAGATGTCCCCATCTTCCTCTCCTTTGCCCCCCTCCACACAGCCTCTGCCCCACCCCATGCCTTCCCCACACTACTGTCTGTGCCCATGGGCTTTGCCTATATGAATATATGTTCTTTGCTTAATCTCTTCCTATCCCCTGTGCACCCTTCCCCTCTGAGATTTGTCATTCTGTTCTATGCATCCATGTTTCTGGACCCACTTTGTCAGTTATTTTGTTCATTACATTCCACATATAAGTGAGATCATGTGATATTTATCCTTCTCTAACTGGTTTATTTTGCTTAGCATAATATCTCCAGGTCCATCCATGCTGTCAATAATAACAAAAAATATATTTGTAAAATGGTAAATGGATTTTAGAGTATCCCTTTTTTGGAAAGTTGTTTTTATTTTAAGGAACATACTGGTAACCCATGCAAGAAAAAAATTTTTTTTTAAACTGTAGCATGTGTTTAACCTATTTTTTAAAAATCACTGAAAATTACAATAAAAAATAAGACAGTCTTTGATAAGAAGTATTGTGCATGAGTGTACTTACAGTTCAGCCATATAGCAATGCCATTATGTAAAAATTACATACATTAAAAAAATAAATTTAAAATGTCACCTATGACAGGACAGATGAGACAAACTAAAATTACTTTTCATTTCAATTATCAAAAACAATTAGATCAATTTCAAGAAAATATTCTGGTAAAGCAAACTCGCTTCTTAATAATTTCATCTTAAAATACAGATACATATTTAGGAATTTTAGTTTTACTACAAAATAATTATTTTATTATTTTGACCTGAAGGAGAATGAACTTGCTTAATATAATTCTGGAGTTTTGAAATTCAGCATAAGCAGCATTATAAATTTGGTCTGAAATTTCATTTGCAGGTAGTTTATTAGAAGCATTTAGAAGGCATGTTAAGATCAGCAAAAATGTCTGTTTACACACCTAACAAGAGAAGTAGGTCAGAAGCTCCTATGATTTCACTAACCAATTTGTGACCTGTGAAAAATCAGCAAAGAGGGAAATAGAAATGTAAAACTTTAACAGGAATAAGCAAAGATGTCCGAGATCTCAGGTGTATATCAAGATAGGGTAGTAATTGGGCAAATACACCAGGATTAACCTTAGTAAATTCTACTTGTTATGGTCCATCATAATAAAATGTGTTTTAAAATCATCAAACTGACTCTTACCCATTATGAAAAGCAAACACATAGGAAGTCTCATCTACTTGTCAAGAACAAGTGATATTTTTCCCCTCACTGTCAAGGCCTAGCTTAAGTTGTTGCAAACTTTCATTCTGTTGGGCTAAACAAAAATTAAAATCACAACAAAACCTGGTTTTATGTTTTCAAAAAACAGTTTCATTTGTATTAAATGTTTTCATTTAAAAGATGGAAATAAACAAGTGAATACACCTAATTCCTTTTCCTCTGTGGTTCCTACCATTTTAAATGAGATGGAACACAGGTCTGTCCTTACCTGTGGTGAAAAAGTCCTTCAATAAGCTGAGGCTTTCAACAATCTTGTCAAAGTCAGGAGCCAACTTTGCAAGGTCCTCTGAATTAGGAAGAGATTTTCTAATTTTCTCTGGAGGAGACACACACACACACTAATAACCTCATTCACAGTCTCAAAGTAATAATTTAACTATTAAAACATTAATAAAATTTAAATATCATCATATATAAATTTAAACTCCCATTTTCTCCCTATTACAACTATGGCTGCTACATAGATCTAAAACAATGCGTTATTCTAAT
Source organism: Murina feae (assembly GCA_004026665.1). Lineage (NCBI taxonomy): Eukaryota > Metazoa > Chordata > Mammalia > Chiroptera > Vespertilionidae > Murina > Murina feae. The sequence continues at coordinate 19,128 of PVJC01017468.1, read as the reverse complement.
GATAGTTCACAAGCCATAAAATTTAAAATAAAAGACTCACCAAGCAAATGGCTTAGATGGAGACCAATTTACAAGTTAAATGCCTTGAGACAGAAGCACTGTATAAACAACGTTAACAATAGATTGGAATCAGAAGTACTTTTTGGGAGGAAGGCTAAGCAATGAGGCAAAGAATCAAAGAAAAAAGAGAAAGCTATCTCTTAGAGTACCTGGCTTAACTGAAAAACGTGATCACGTTCCAGCTCAAGCTCAAGAACAGAATTTCCATTATTTCTCCCCCTCTTTCATAGTCTCTGTTACCAACTGGAAATAATTAAGAGCCCAAGGGAAGCTTTTCAGTTGGCTTTATTTATAAAATGGTCAAAACATTTATTTTCACTTAAAAACATTTAACAATTTTGTCCAAATCTGGTACAACTTCACAGGGACTTCTGAATTAGAAAGGGTTTTTCTTATTTTCTCTAGAGAAGACCAAAATACATAACTATTCCCGAAATAAGAATATATGCCAGCTATTACTCTAAGTACTGTAAAAGCATTGACTTGCTTACTCTTCAGAGCAACTTCAAAAAATAGCTATCAGCAACCCCATTTTACATATGAGGAACTGGGGTACAAATATGTAACTGGACCCAAGCACAAAGCAAGGAAATGGGGGAGGCAGGGTTTAAGTCTAGGAGTTTAGGTTCAGAATCCACGTTCTCAGACACTACACCACGGTACTCATGAATATTAGAAAAATAACTTCAAAGAGCACTTCTTTGCAAATACCTTTGTCAACACAGCACAATTTTATATTTGAGGAAGTGGTGTGAATAAGTGTAGTTAGACATCAATTCCACTTCCATGTACACCTAAGCTAAGAAATTAAACAGTTTCAAAAAAGAGACTGAGGAAAATAATTTAATCCAAAAATTTTTTTTAAAGATCACCATGACTTACTGACAGTCACAACTATCAAATACTCTTTTATTCACTTACCTATTGTCAGAAGGGGCACAGTGGCTGACAACAGGGAGAAATTACTCTAGACACTGGCAGACTTTCAAAGAACCTCGTTACCAAAAATAGAGATAACCAAGGTATCCAATCAAAAAGAGCTAGTTAAGTGGGTTATAGTGCATCAGTTCTGGGTCACATACATATTAAAAATGATGTTTGAGAAGGCTGATTGGCAGTATGGAAAATGCTAACAAAATGTTAGGTACCTAAAGATAAGATAGCAAAGTGTATGTTCACTATGACTATAACTTTTTAAAAGGAAGTGAAAATATTAACCACATACACAGAACTGGCACAATTAAAAGAGAAAGCTCCATAAAGACAGTGACAACTTTGTTAAAGTGATGAACTAGAGGATACTTTTCTTTTTCTCATAAATTTTTTCTTTGTTATTCTATTATTTTTATCATTAAAATAAAATTATTACACATTCAACTCAAGAATTAGGAAACTATCTCAACACTACTAGTTCTTTGTTCTACAGATATGACAAAAAAGAAGTGATGATACAAACCTATATCGATATAGTCATCAATTTCCCAAACAATGTCAGGCACAATCCATTTATAGTCACTAAGGTCTGGTATCATATCTTTCCACTGATCAAAAGTCTGAAAGATAAGAAAGAACGCCAATCAAATGCTCTGCATGCTATTTAAAAATATAAGAAAACTATTTTAATGAAAACACACTAATCTACTAAGAGTGATACATTATGTTCAAAAGTTCTAGCAACAAAGTGGTCTCAACTCTTCTAAAAACAAATTAGCAGGCAAGCGTGTAACAATGTAAATGTTCATCTTCTTTCCGCAATAAAGGAAAATGTAAAAATCCAAAATATATTCTCATTCAAACAGGTTTTATGATGTGGCTTTTAACAACACTGTGGAAGAGAAGGAAGACAGACGAGGCAGGACGTGCTGCCTCTGGGACCAGCCAAGAAGTGGCTGCATGAATATACCACTGAGCTTCCTATCTGTGCCACGAAATGGCAAAGCTGAACATCAAACCAAAGTGTTAGCACTCCCAGCACAGTGTTTCTTTTACTAAACTTTTTTTTTTAAATCTTTACCCAAGGATATGTGGTTTTTTAAAAATTGATTTGAGAGACAGAAAGAGAGAGGGAGAGAACATTGATATAAGAGAGACTCATCCTGCCCTGGCCGGTTTGGCTCAGTGGATAGAGCATCGGCCTGCAGACTGAAAGGTCCCAGGTTCGATTCCGGTCAAGGGCATGTACCATGGTTGCAGGCACATTCCCAGTGGGGGGTGTGCAGGAGGCAGCTGATCAATGTTTCTCTCTCATCTATGTTTCTGACTCTCTGACCCTCTTCATTCCTCTCTGCAAAAAAGCAATAAAAAATATTTTTAATAAAAGAGACACATCCATCGGCGGCTTCCCATACACACCCTGACTGAGAACCGAACCCGCTTCCCTTCCTCGGTGCACTACGTTCCAACTGACCACAGAGCCAGAGCTCCACTGGGCCACTTTTACCTCCAGCACTTAAAATCACAATTGCAATGTGGAGGCATTGTCCTATTGCTGCACACACTGAAATATCCACCATGACCCCGGCGGTGTGACTGCCGGCTGGAGCACCTCCTGCGCACCGGAAGATCGTGGGACTGATCCTGAGTCAGGCACATATCTGGGTTGCAGTTGGATCCTGGTCAGGGCTTGTGCAGGAGGCAGCCAATAGCCAATCACTGTATCTTTCTCACATCGATGTCTCTCTCTCTCTCTCTCTCTCTCTCTCTCTCTCTCTCTCTCTCTCTCTCTCTCTTCCTCCATCTCCAAGATCAATCAAGCAATAAAAATCTAGCATACAGTAAAGACATGATAAATATTTAAACATCTAATTCTATTTTCTTGGACTAAAAAAAAATTACTTGTACTCTAAAACCTTAAAATAATCATGCTGAGTAATTAGAAAAGCAGTAGGAAACTTAAACTCACCTTTTTGGCTGTATAACCACCCCCAACAGCAGATCCCAGCACGAGATATCGAAGTTTTAAGAGTCTTGCAGCCAATCTCGCTGGCCAAAAATTCCTGCGGGGCTGGTAGCCATATTTAATCGGAGAAAGTTTCAATTTACGTAAAGGATGGTTAGTTAGAGAGGAAAACTGATGAAATGATGTCCTGAATTGGGTTCTTTGAAGCTTTGAAGTAGGATGATGTGAATGGTAAATACTCCGTGAAACTAGATGCACTTTTTGTAGTGGCAGGCTTCCTTTTATTCCAGTGCTATGTTTCACTAAGGACTGGCAGACTTCACTGAAAGAAAAATGGGTATGGGAGAAAGATCAGACAGGGTAACAATGCCAAGGGAATGAGATAAAAAGAACATACAAAAGGGAAAACACACATGCGTACGCAAGCACATATGGCCAAACACCACGTGAGGAAACTATGAGAAGATAGTCGACTATAAACCAGGAAGCAGGCCTCCACCAGATTCAGATTTGCTGCAACATGATCTTGTTAGCTTCCAGAACTATGAGAAATAGATATCTGTGCTTAAGCCACCCAGTGTTTGGCAATGTCTTATAGAAGCCCGAAATCACAAAGGCACAACGTTAGATCAGAAGACAGATAAGTAAATGTTAGATTAGAAGTGAAGAGAAAGGATGATCATATTTTAGTTGCCCAAATATAAGAAAGAAGAAACTAAAGTGAGATAGCAGCAGTGAGAAAGGAAAGGAAAGGAAAAGGTAGACACCAGAATGACAGACTAGATATAAGAGAAGAGGAAGGAAAAGTAATAACCATGAGGTTTTACCTGGGCGACTAAGGTTACCACTTACAGATATAAAAAAAACTCAAGAGGTAAATCAACTGTGGGAATAGTTCATGTTCCCATAATATTTAGCTCAAATTTCTTTCAACGCTACTCCTACATCCACTTTTCTTTTGAATTGGGTAAAACTTTGGTTCCAATCAGAGCTTCATTGCTTACTAGTTGGGCAATCAAAGGCAAATAATGAATTTACTCAAGCCTGTTTTTCAATCCATTTGAATACAGTAACAGCTATATCAGAGAGTTGTAGGCAGTAATCACTAATTCAAGTACCTTATTCTCAGACCGCAATTCCCTTTCACTACAACCAGCTTTGACCTTATGGAACAACCAAATCACTGATACTTCTATCAGTTCTTACCTATTAGTTTCCATCTTACCTACTTACCGACTTACCCATTTAATCCGCTAGTTCATAGTTTCAATACATCTTGTGCAAATACTCCAGACTCCCTTGCTACCTGACTTTTTGTTTTACTTAACTGACAAAATATAAATCCTGGATGACCCTCGTTACAGCTTTTCTCCCTGTCTGACCAGGGAATGAAGCACTACTGAAGACTATCCCCCCTACTGGACAGACATGTCACCTAGGCTCTCAAGACTGGACAGTCTTACTTCATTTCTCTTGTCAATACATTCTTCTACTCTGTGCTAGAACTATTTCAGACTTTTTTCCACTTTCCTCTAGCCCCCCACCGCTCCCCATACTTCCTCCAGCTATCTGTAGATGACTTGCCCCCTACTGCACTGAGAACATGGAAGTCATCAGAAGGAAACATGCAATCCACCCACCACAGCTGCATCTATATCCTCTAGCTCTTCCCCCCTCCCTACAGCCCCTGTGAGATTACAGCAAGCATTCCTCCTCCCAGAGAATCCCTATTTCAAACTCTCTTTCTCCTGCCTTTTAAGGAATCAAAAGTCGTCTCTCTCGCCTTAAAGGAGGGGGAAAAAAGACCCCATTTCATTTCTCTAGCTACTCATTAAAATCAAATCAACCTGATTTTCATTTGTATCATTTCAGTGAAATGGCTCTTATAGAGTGTGCCAAAAGCTTTCCACTGGACATTTCATTTTTCTATTCTCATTTTAATTCTCTCTACAATATTTGACAATGTTGACACCTCCTCACTGTTGGAATTCTCTCTTCCTTGGCAGTCTCTAGTTTTACTCTTATCTCACTGGTCATTACTTTTCACTTGCCTCTTCCCCAACTACCATATCTTTTAAATGTTAGCAGTTTATTAAGGCCAAGATCTAAACCCATTTCTCTTCTTACTGTATATAATCTTCCTAGGCAATCTTCTCCAAATCTATTTCCTTAATTACCATCTACCTACTAATGTTCTTCAAATTTATGCCTAGTACTAGTAAGGTCCCATTCCTGCTGTCCAACTGCCTAGTCAACATTTCTACTTAGATATAAAAAAAACCTCAAATTCAAGATGTCCCAAACCTTGCTCTCCCTCCTCCTCCTCCCACCCCCACTAAACCTTGATCTTCTTCCAGTACTCCTTATTGCAGAAAACGGCATAAGCAGCACCGATTCAGTTACATAAGCAACAAACCTGGGGATCATTCTTAATCCTGCCTCACCCTCAAGTTCTGTTAATTCTACTTCAACACAGATCTCAAATCTCCCCCTTCTCCCATTTCCACTATTATCATTCCTGACATGAGTGACTACAATGGTCTGTACTAAGGTGTTCTCTCCCCCAGAACACTCTTCTGAAATACAAATCTGATCACTGTCACTCACCTGCATAAATCTTTTAAATGTCACCCCCCCCCCTACTAAGAATAAAATCCAAATTCCTAGTCTATCAAGGTTTCCATGCTCTGGTGCGCATCTCTCTCCCTCTCATCGCCAGACAGGTTTTCATCTAGTGCCACGGCTCCTCAATAGTGCCATACTCCTTCCCACATCAGGGCCCTAATTCCTACTGTTCTTGGACAAACTCTTCTATTTGCTTCACTCCTGTTACTTCTATTAGAACTGGTTTCACCTCAAGCATTCCCCCTTGGCTCCCTGTATTTTTCTTCAATGCTTATAAAATTTATATTATATAATTATTGAATATTTGTCTCTACGATTAAACTGCCATCTCCATACATAGGGTCTGTTTTGCTTACCATTGTATTTCTAAGCCTAGCCCCAATGCCTCACAAATAGCAGACACTCAATAAATTTGCTTAATGAATATATTTTATTGGACTAATTAAGTAGCAAAATTTTTAAAAGGTGAAAGAACCTAGCAAAAACCACAGAAAAAGTGCTCCAAAAATGTCATTTCAACATTAATTGCACTAATCTCCACGAATGTATGAATGAATAGCTCTTTAACCATAAAAAGTTATTTGCAGTGTTTAGAAAAGAGTTACTCCAAATATATAACCAAAACAGATGAACTGCAGGACTTAGTAGTCATATTCCTAAGATGTTTTTTATATTAGAGTAAGCCCTCACTTAATGTCATTGACAGGTTCTGGTTCTGCAAGCTGAAGCCAAATGATGCATAATAAAGCCAGTTTTACCATTAAACAAGAATTAAGTTCCTATGGCATCTCATCAATGTTATAATAAACAACGCTGGATTCAATGACTTCATTCAAGAGCTTGCTGTACTTTCTCCATCCTTTATTTCCAAACCCCTAAAATTCCTACTTCCACGATGGTGGCAGAAATAGGTATGCGAGGGGCAACGACAGAGTGTATGGTAGTCAAGTCAGGAACTACATGTCAAATGTTCTTCAATCAGCCCCCTGGAAGAGACGGTTGATGCAAAGCAAAATCCTCGCACTTGAAAAGGCATCCTCAAAGATTACTTCTAGAGTTTCTAATTCATAAGGATGATCTAAAAGATCAATGCTCATATGAGACTTTTTCTCAATAGCATCCCTTGGGAATACCGGTAAGAGAATGAAAACAGGAGAAAGAAATTGAGATTTACTGAAGCCCCAACTGGGGAAAGGTGGTTTGGGTCATCCTCCCCCCTGTTCCAATGCAGCTGAGTGTTAACAGCAACACTTGTCTCTACACTAAGCAATCTGGCAAGGAAGAGCTAAGACTCACGAAAGTGGAGGCGGAGTGGGAGAGAGGGGCAGAGGGGGAGGGAGAATTAGTGGAGGGAGGGGTTTTTCCCAGAGTGGGTCCTAACAATACTGGTATTTGTAACAACAACAGATAGCCATGTTTAAATATGATTAGATAATTAGGCTCTTATAGAAAATCAGCAACTCTTAAAATGAGGACCAAGACAAACAACACTGTTAATCTTAGAAAAAGTGAAGATACAAAATTGTAATAATTGCCCTAACTGGTTTGGCTCAGTGGATAGAGCGTCGGCCTGAGGAATGAAGGGTCCCAGGTTTGATTCCAGTCAAGGACATGTACCTTGGTTGAGGGCACATCCCCAGTGGGGGGTGAGTAGGAGGCAGCTGATCGATGTTTCTCTCTCATCGATGTTTCTAACTCTCTATCCCTCTCCCTTCCTCTCTGAAAAATCAATAAAATATATTTAAAACAAAATTTTGAAAAAAAACCTTTAAAAATTGTAATAATATTCTCAGGGGACTTCCTAAAGATACTGCAGACATAAAATAGAAGCAGGTTGTATTAAAAATAGCAACTGGAGAAGAATACAAAATTTACAGAATTATACATCTTTTAGGAGTTTAATAAATGTTAAAAAGGAGTTCATGAAAATTAAAGCTGTAAAGGCCAATATAAAATAAAGAACAACACCACCAGATAATGATTTAAGGAAATTATCCAGAACTTACATGTAAAGAAATAAGTAGAAACCGTAAGAGAAAAGTAAGTGATTCAAAGGAGTGGTATCCAAAGTGGGGTGTTTGCAAAATGATCTACTGGGATTCAGGAAGAAAGTACCAAAGTTTCTAGATACAGGTTGTTTTGTTTGTTTGTATCTTGTCCTTCAAGACTGTATTAGGGTCAATTTATAATGTAAATAATTAATTAGAACAGAGGTATATTTATATTTTTTTAAAAGTGTGCATATACACAGATTTTGGTAATGCATATTTCTCCAACAGATGATAGATACAGATCATGTTTTGGGAATCATGAATAATTTCCATATAATACATGTCGAAAAAGAAAAAACAATACTCACATAATCTAATCTAATAAAAGAGTAATATGCAAATTGACTCTCACTCTGTTACACCCACAAGCCACGCCCACCAACCAATCAGGAGCAAATATGCAAATTAACTCAACTAAGATGGCGGCGACTACAGAGCTGGAGTTGCCCTGGGCAATGGAGGGAGCCAGGGCCCTGCAGACCCTGAGCTCTACTCAAGGCTACAAAGTTTCAATTATAGAAGATAAACAAACCCCAGATACCTGCTTCCAGCCAGGCACCCCAGTAGGGACCCGAACCCTGAAGGGGCTGTGGGCAGCCTGAAACGGCCATCAGCCCCTCACCCAGGCTGGCCAGGCATGCCAGCTGGTGGACATCCCCCGAGGGGTCCCAGGCTGTGAGAGGGCACAAGCCAGGGTGAGGGGACCCCCCCCAGCAGAGTGCACAAATTTTTGTGCACCAGGCCTCTAGTAGATATCTAAAAAGAAAAGAAAAAAAAACACACACAGGAAAAAAATAAAGAAATAAAAGAAGAAATATTTCCCAGAACTGAAGAAAGAATCTTTTTAACAGAAAGGCCTACTGAGTGTCAGACCAGATGACTGGGGGTTAGGAGAGAGAGAGTAAAGAGTGGGAAAGGGGTAAGACCCACACCCAGACAAAGCTTTGAGAATTTTAAGAAAAGGCAAAAATCCTAAAAGCTTCCTTCCATGAAGAGCAAAACAGGATACTTACAAACGTGTGCAAATATCGGATTTTCCTGAGAGTTTGTATCAATAATAAAGAATGATTGGGGGGTGGGGGGGAGTAGCAATGCCTTCACGGTCCTGAAGAATTTTGAACAGACTTCCATATTCAGCCAAATTAAAAATCAAACATGAACCAACATAAGATTTCCTCCCAGAAATCATCTGTTCTCTCTCATCTGCCATCTCTTCTAATCTGTACATCATTCCCTAATAGGTATTTATTTATTTCAACAATTTTACACAAATATTTATTACACCTAAATAAATGTTGGTCATTGATCTCCTTACATGTACATCTGCACATATTTAGATATATGTTTCAAAAAATGTTTATGTTCCCATCTGTTAAAGAACAGGATATTAAATGTACTTCTTCATAACGTGCAGAGGAAGCATGCTGTATGTTGCATAACAAAAGACCAATTCCAGAGCTTGGGGTTTTGGCTTTTCACATCCCTACTTCTGCAGGCAGCTAACTTGTGTATTAACATAAGATGCCATTATTGATCCAAAACTATGGAGTCCACAGTAACTTTAAAATTAATTCAACAGCATGCAACTGAATAAACAAATATCAGTTATTAATCAATTTGTTTTTAAATTCGATTTTAAAGTTTTTCCTACAGATATTAATTGCTTCAACAAGTATGCTATTTTCTGCAGTCTTTTCTCTTTTTAAAGAAAATTAGATGTTTCCCCAGTAAATGCTGAGTAAAAATAAAAAGGTTGTAAATAACTTTAGTATTGAGGACTGTGGATTTACTCAGAAATTAAAATTGAATGAAATTAGAAATAATTTATTCAACTATTCTATTTGACAAAACTGTAACTACTGTCTGCCATCCAGTTCTGAACTTAAATTCAAAATAAGCTTCACAAAATAAATTGATTTTATTCTTCATAAATAAATACTATTAAGTTATCCAAACTATTTTAAACGTTCTGGAAAAAAAATCAAGACAAGTGTTTACAGACTGAGTTAAATCGGGAAAACAAATTGTCTTGTTTTTTTTTCAGCTTTGCCTAAAGTATATTACTTTTTTATCAAATGCCTGCAAGAATGAGTGAATTCTAAAGGTATCTAAGGATATTAACATACAACTACACGTAGAGACAGTCATTTGAATCTCATTAAAATGCATATAGTAACCCACAGAAATGACAAGTCCTCTGTGGCTTTCTACTTAGGATCGCGCCAGGCCAGGGCAACAATAACTATGACTGGAAAGGTGGCGCCGCATTGCCCACCTTCCATCCCAGGCCAAGGCTCCTTCCCTAAGCTGTGGAAAGGGCTGCTCTGAGGAGGGTACCGCTCGTCTCCATCTCCGGCAGCGCGGGCGCCACTGCTGCAGACTTGACTCCCGCATCGCGTTCACCCCGTGGCCGGGGGAAGGAGGCAGCGTCCCTGGGCCCGCGGGGGGAGAAGAGCGCCCGGACCCGCGCGGGCAGCTACGCCCGGCGTGGAGAGGGAAGAGTCAGGAGAGACGCAGACAAGGAGGCACGCGGATGGAACCAAAGCCCGGCGAGGGAGAGGGCAAACCCTGGAAGCAGCCGGGGACAGGGATGACGGCGAGGTCAGAAGCGTGACAAGGGCAGGGGCAACCGAGACGGGCCCGGGCGGAGAGGCGCCCAGGGCTGCGAGGGGCACAGGAGCTGGGGCAAGGACAGTGCAGGAGCTGGCAGTTCCTGGAAGCCCGGGGAGGGTTCCAGGCCCCGCCGGGCCCTCACGAACATCCCGGAATCCTCCAACCGCCTGTGCTGAGCGTAATCTGCACGTCTGTTAGGATGATGGGGGCAAACCCGGCTTCCAAAGGCCCTAGAAATAACGGGGCCAGGTCGCAGCCTGCACTTACCAGGCCACGGCGGCCCGGCGTAGACGCCACATCCCTCCAGCGAGGAGGTCACACCGGCGCTGAGACGGCCACGCGGGAGCCGGGTGTCAGCTCCAGGCCGGCTCCTGCTCCAAGAATAACCCAGGAAAGGGCCCTGGGCAACAAGGACACAGGGAAGCCACTGCGGCCCTCCCAATGGCGCATGGACTTCCGCGAGAGCCCGCCCGGCACCCGTACTCGGTCCGTCAGGCAAACAACCACCCCCCACCCCTTCTGGGAGAGCAGCACAAACGGTCCGGGCAGGACTCGCGCATGCGCTCGGAGCCCAGGCACACCCGCTTTCCCTCCCCCAGCCTGCTCCGCCGGCTCGGTTTCCGGGTTGGAATTCTGAGTCCTGCGGGGTGAGGGCTGGAGCTGTGGAGTGGGGAGTGGGGCGTGGGGAGTCGGGGTGGGGTGTTTGCGCTGGGACGGGCGATGGGGAGGGGCCGGGACTCGGATCGATAAATTCTCACTGGCTGGTCCCAATTTGAGAAAATGCAGGTATTGAGGGAGCCTGGAGAATTCTGCAGAGTACAAAATGAGGACAATGAGACTTGATAAAAACCAGCGGCTGCTCCTTCGCCCCTGTCTTCCTTTCGGCGCCTCTGTTTACAAAGCCCTTTCCTATCCTTATAGCCATCTCAGGGAGGCAGGCAGGAGTCACTGACAGACCCGAAGGCCGTGTATGAAAGGGGCTCCGATCAAGCGGGCCCGTTCTGGGGTTGGAATAAGCTTGTGCCGTTTATAAAGGCATCAGAAATGATTTTGTGCAGCCAGTGTTTAGCCGGCGTGCGTCCGGGTTTTCATGTCACCCATTTGTTGAGATGGTTCGTGTGGACGTCTGACAATCCCACGCTGTCAGTGGTCGCTGACCCTCAGCCTTCCGCTCCGGAGTCCGCTTCCCTTCTCGTGTCGGGGACGCTGCATTCCCCGCTCTGTCCTGCTGGCTCCTCCTCTCCCAGCCTCTCCTGTTGTAGGGGCCCGGATCTCAGCGGTCTTGGGCCCGTCCCCTTTCTATCTTCATTCTTGTTCTAAGGAACCTGAGAGTGTTCTATGGCTTTAAACCCTCCCCCCCCCCTTTTTTTTTTACCCTTTTCAACTCTTACCTTTTTAGGTTTTATGAGGAAACTGGGATCCGTGCAGTGGTTCTCAACCTGTGGGTCGCGACCCCTTTGGCGGTGGAAGGACCCTTTCACAGGGGTCGCCTAAGACCATCCTGCATATCAGATATTTACATTACGATTCATAACAGTAGCAACATTGCAGTTATGAAGTAGCAACGAAAATAGTTTTATGGTTGGGTCACAACATGAGGAACTGTATTTAAAGGGCCAGCAGGTTGAGAACCACGAATATGACCTATGAAAGGTAATGAAGGCAGGTAGTGGCATAGCCATAAAGTGCCCTGTGTCCCTGCTTTACCAAGGGCATCCCCCTTACTCCTCCCCCAAACACAAAGCATAAAATGATTTCCTTTCAGATCAGAATCCTGAGTTAGTATCTATCCATTCACTACAGCACGCGGTAGTGACTCAGTCGTAGCAAACTTCCCAAATGCGGGACTGGGGGGTGAGGGTGGGGGGTAGGGATTTTCTTTATTATATTTATTGTGGTGACTGTTTGAATGGCAGGCCCAGATAGGAACTTGCTATAATGTCCTGTGCAAACTACATCTTTCCAGGATTGTGGAGCTGCACAAACATTTCTTTGTTTCTGTTATTTGCTAGTTGTTCGTGTGTGTGTGTGTGTGTGTGTGTTTCAAGAATAAGAGAAACCAAGTAATATCAAACCCTTTCATACATGATCATCTTTACATGATACAAAACCACTGTTTTGTGACTATCTCTAGGCATCTGTCCTACTGAAACACTCCCATGTATATGCAAAGAGGTATGCATGATGATGTTTATTTCTTCATTGCATGAAATAGCAAAAGATTGGAATCAATAGTTAAAAGATGACCTGAGGCAAACTAAACACTTTAAGAGTTTATTTGATAAAAAATTGATTTGAGTCAGGCAATGACAAACTGGAAGTGGTTGGGAGTGCTCCACCAACAGGAGCTAAGTGGAACACTTCTCTAGTGACAAGGAAGTAAAGCAAGAAAATTATTTGATGGGCTAGAGCTTAAGGGGTTGCCTTCTCTGGGAAAGCCTAGTTGGCTGCTTGTGATTGGTTGTCTCAGGTTTTGATTTATTAACCTTAAAACATTTACAAGCTCAGGTTTTGGGTTGCTTTGTAGACTGACAAGGCATTAGAACAGTCTGTCTAATGGCCCCTTTGTTTAATTAATTTAACAACACAAATGTCCATAGCTAAGAGCTAGTTATAAGTTATTGTTAATATAAAAAAAAAACCTGTAAAGAATTGAAACCTGTAAAGAATTTTGTGAGTTTATTTGAACCAAATTGTTGACATTTGCCTGGAAGCAGAAACTCAATGAATTGAGATAATGCTCCAGAGAATAGTGGGTTGCATCTGTACTTATACATTGCAATCAAAGGAAGGGATATAGGAGGGTTACTTGAAATCCACTGGCGATAGACTAGAGAAGTAGGAGAAAGCAAACGGGGGTGGGGGTGGGGTGGGGGTCAAAGGGCACCCCTGGGATTGGGTAAAAAGTAAAATGATGGTCACATACTTAGGAGGGTGCAGGAACAATTAACATGATAACGAAGGAGTTTGTGGTATCTGTCCTGGCGCCCAGCACATTAGGTTGTGCCCCAAGGAGTCCAGAAAAAGGGAAGTTACAAGTTACCCCGACATTTCAAGGGTGTGTTATCATAGATGCAAAAAGACAGATAGGCTCAGTTAAGGTAAAGGTTGACCTTGCCAGTGAAGATACCGGCCCAGGACGTAACTGCCCACCACAACTGCTTTAGTTAGTTTAATTTCAGACCATCCTTTGTGGTTACTTTAGGTTTCTGAGTTTGCAAGACTGCCATGCAGGCCTCCCCTGAGCTTGTCAGGTCAGCATGTGGCCCCTTTCGTCCACATTATCTTCATACTAGCCAAGAAAAGGGCAGAGTATTAGTAATCAAACTGCCATCATTGGTCCAAACTCAGCCTGAAGACCTGTTTCATTTGGCTTGTGCTGGCCTTTCAGTATTTAAAAAAATAATATTGGGCTTGTTGCCAACATTTTAAAAACAAAGAATTTCACATTTAAAAAAATATGGTTTCTCTTAAATATCAGGCCTGACAACGTCAAGCCTACATGAAAAAAAAATCATATGAAACCAGGAGCCAGGTAATAGTTCTTGCATGTCCTCAGCCATGCATGTCCTGTCCGGGAGTTTGCATTCCTTCCCCAAGTCTTCCTGAAATGGAAGAGTTCATCATTTGCCATGTATCATGAAGCTTGTGCTTTTATTTTCTTTAGTAAAATCAGAGGAAAGGGAGCCTCTATTTATTTTATATTAAAAGTGAAATAAATGAAAAACTAAGAGGATCAGGTGTTCCCAAAACAAGAGAAAAGAGCATTTTTTATTCAAAAGTAAAGAACATAATTATGCAAGTAAGTTATGTGGTGTTGAGAGAATACAATTTCAGATGGTATTACACAACACACACATGGACATTGTTCATCTTACATGCCTGAATCAGGAAAGTATTTTGAATTGATGCACCGTAGTGAAGTGCAGTGTAATATGGTGATTTATAACAAGAAAGGTGTATTTGGTCTTAGTTCTCTCTCCTGGCTAACAGCTCCCCAAACCCTTGATATTTCATAAGTGACCAGAGCAATAGGGACTTCTGTTATAACATTGGTTTTTGTCCTCCTGACATATCTTCAAAGTGACAAATGTGAAAGAAGTGTCTTGTTATTCATAACAAGTCTGTTTCAACAACATCTGAGTTTATATTAATGAGGCAACTTTTGGGAAGTTGCTAATGACAGGGGCTAGTTACCAGGGCAACCAGTCACCCATTAAAGGATTGAATCAGCCCCACCCTCATCTCTGAGGAGGCTGAATAAATCATCAGTGGCCAACTTTTATTTTCTTATTTTAATTTTTAAAAATATATTTTTATTGATGTTAGAGAAGAAGAGAGAGGGAGAAAGAGATAGAAATATTAATAAGACAGAATCATTGATCAGCTGCCTCCTGCACACCTCACACTGGGGATCAAGCCTGCAACCCAGGCATATGCCCTGACCAGGAATCGAACCATGACCTCCTACTTCCCAGGTCGATGCTCAACCACCCAGCCACGCCAACCGGGCAAATGGCCAATTTTTAAGTCATTTATGCTTAAGTAATGAATCCTCCATAAAAACCCAAGGACACAATTCACAGAACTACCAGGTTGGGGAACAGGAATGCACCAATGTGCTGATAGGATTGTGCACCTGAACTCAGGGGATAGAAGCTCCTATGTTTGGCACCCGTCTGGAGCTCACCCGAGTTTGTCTTCATCTGACTGTTCATTCATGTCATTTAATACCATGTCATTTGTAATGAACTGGTAGTCTAGTGAATACACTTCCTGAGTTCTGTGAGCTACTCCAATAAATTCATCAAACCTGAGGAGGGGGTCATGGGAACCTCTGATTCATAGACAGTCATTCAGCAATACCAGAATGCCTGGCCTTGTGACAGAAGCCTCAAGAGAGAGGGAGACCAGTCTTGTGGGACTGAGCTTTAACCTGTGGGATCTGAGGCTAGCTCCACATCGACAGTGTCAGAGTTGAGTTGAATTGTAGGACACACAACTGGTACCTGGAGAATCTAAGAATTGCTTGGTTGTGAAGGAATCTATCCCCCAACCCACTCCCAACACATGTGGTGAGCAGAAGACTCAGAAATGAGCAGAGTATTCAGAGAGTATTGAAAGTAGACACATAGGAGGAATGATTTTCTTTGATAAATAGGCAAGAACTTGAAGATGGTGGGTCATGAGGGGAGGGAAGACTTACTTGTATTGTAAACCCTGTATTGTATACTCTGAATTTGTTAACATGGTTTTTATTTACTTCAAGAAATGGACGTTAAAAATATTTTTTTCTGGCCCAGGAGTCATGAAGTAATTTTACTATTTTAAACTAAATTCGCAGGTTCAGCTAGGAATTGAGCAATCTACTAGTTAAAACTCTTAACACAATACTTTTACTTGCAAAGAGACACTTTTCAGAGTTTTCAATAAAGCAGGTATCTTTAGAAAGGGAGATAGTGGGAGATGTTGGTGGAAACTTCAATATATGCATTTGTTTTTTAAGTTTTATATTTAAATTTTTACAATCGAAGTTTTTGCAAAGTTCTTCCTAGGAGGTGGCCAAGTCCCTTGGCACGGTACCCTTTCCCTGCGGTTTCCTGGAAAGGGAAACTAGCTAAGTCATAATATATATTTGCACAATCATTATTATCACATTCTCCGCACCACTCAGAAAAGCACGACACTGTCCTCCCTAACAAACACTTATAAATAATTTCCTATGAATTATATATAGTAAAATCCATTTCCTGTTCTCACATAACTATGGTCTGGTTGGGGAGACAGACATATACATACTGAGGACCAAGTAAGGGATAGCAGTTCTGTTACAAAGTAGAACTGTAATGGGATAGAAAGAAGCTAGGAAAATTCCTGGACCAGTGGAATAGAGAAACCGAGACAAAAAAAAAAATTAAACAAGGCCAAATAGATTGGAAATTTTGCTCTTATAAAAGAGACCCCACAGAGCTCCCAGCCCCTTTCGAGTATGAGGGTACACAGAGAAGACGTTCATATATGAACCATGAAGCAGGCTCCCACTAACCAGAATGAGGCCGTGTGGGCACCTTGATCTTGGACTTCCCAGAACTGTGAGAAATACATTTCTGCTCTTTATAAGCTACCCAGTTTATGATATTTTGTTCCAGCAGCCTGAATACACTGACACAACTCAATTAAAAATGAACACAAAAATTCAAACAAGCATTGCACAAAGGAAGATATATATAAATAACCGAAGAACACATAAACAAAATGCCCAATGATATTAGTCATCAGGGAAATGTATATTAAACCCACAGTGAGATAACAACATACCTCCACTAAAACTGCTAAAATTCGAAACGCTGACAATACCAAGCTTGGTGAGGATCTGGAGCCACCAGAACTGTCAGACACTGCTGAGGTGGGAGGGAGGGATGTAAAATGGTTCAAACACTGAAAAATATCTGGCATTTCTTACAAAGTTAAACACACACTTCCCCTTTGGTCCAGCAAGTCCACTCTTAAGGATTTATTTGAGAAATAAAAACATACATTTAAAAAGACTCTTCCAAAAATGCTCGTAGCTGTTTTACTCACAGTAACCCAAACCAAGTGCTCATTAACAAGAAAACAGTTACACGAATTTATACAAAGTAATACAACAAAGATGAATGAACTGCTCATGCACGTCACCGCATGAATGAGTCCAATTGACATGCTGAGCTCAAAAGAGGGACACAGGGAGAGTAGTCGAGACTGTTTATCTCCTGCCCTTCCATGGATTCTATGGGCTGTCCACTGTCACTTAATACATTCCTTCCTGCTCAGTTTCTTCAGAGTTAGTTTCTATAACTTGCAATTAGAACCTTAACTGATTCCTCTTCTCGTTTGATGTGTAAGCCAGATGTTGATGAGAGCCATCCTGACCTGACGATTTGGATACGGTTGATTCAAACTACATTCCACGGATTGCAGAGTCCAACGTGTTATCCAAGCTGTCTCCAAATTCTGCAGGAGCCTTAGGTTCTCAGACACATCGGACTCAGATCTTTTGCTTTCTCTAAGTTAGGATTTCTTACCCTTGGCACTACTGACATTTTATGCTGATCAATTCTCTACTGTGGGTGGCTGTTTCGTGCATTGTAGGGATTATGGCAGCATTTCTGGCCTCTGCCCACTTGATGCCAGTCATGACAGTTCAAAGTGTCTCAGACATTGTTAAATGCTGTCTGGGGGTCAAAATCACTCCCAGTTGGAAACCGCTGTTCTAAATTAATCTAGGGTAGGAATTGGTACCTGCTGTTCCCATTCTCAACCAAGTCAACAGAGGTGTGGCCCTCAGACATTTTTCTCAATTTCCACCAAAATTAAAAACAGAAAGCATCACTAAAGGATCTATACCAATAGCAAATTTGATAGATGTTTTAGCGTAATGGGGAGGTTTTCATTATGGATATGCAGCCAAATCAAATTTGCTTGATGCCTATGTTCTTCAAAAGCCTCTCAGTCATTTCTGCAATTTGGGGTCTAGCACCCAGCCATACTGTTTCCCCTCCTCTGTTTCTCTTCCCTCATCTCTACTTACTTTCCTATTCCCTGCTCTATCTTACTTCCTAATTCCAATCCTTTTCAATTCAAAGTGGATTAGTCATATATTTTTATTTCTTTGTGCCAACTCATCCCCTTAGGGTCTTACCTTCTACTCCTAATTGGTGTATCAAGGTCTCTTTCTAAGCTCCCTCCCTCATAGCAATGCTGCAACCAATTATGAAGATAATTAAAATTTTTGTTGCAATTCTCACTACACCTCCTTCTATAGAAATGTGTTAGTATTAAGCCCCTTTCAGGAATCTGTTGTAATTATCTACAACTACTCAAAACTTAGTGGCTTAAAACAACCAAATGGCATATCCACATGGTTAGCTTAAGGTCCTCACAGGAGGGCATTCTTAGACTAGCTCACTTTGTGTATGGTGGCTCAGGACTCCCAGAGAAAGGGGCTATGTGACAGGAAGTGGAAGCTGCATTCTCTTAAGGTCTGAGCTTTTCATCTCACTTCTGCCATAATGGTCAAAGTAGTCACAGAGCCTGTCAGATTCAAGCAGACATTTGTGGTCTTTATTTTACCACAGAACCCCCTTTGGCCACAAATTTTGACATTACTCCTACATACAAGTCATCCTCTTTCCCTCCGCGTACCTCCCAAAGTCTCTCCCATTACAGTATCACTCTGACTTGAGGTCTAGATTTTTGACGGATTAGAGAGCAGGATAAAGAGCTCAGAGATCTTGGTGATATAAGGCCAAGAAAAGAGGGGGTTCCAAGAAGAGAGTGGTCGATAGGGTCAAAGATCAAGTAACACATAGACTGGAGGAGAAGATGGCTTTGGGTGTGGCGAACACAAGGCTTGGATTTCCTACTCTCCCTTCTTCACTGTGGTGCTGATATATATAGTGACTCCCAGTATCACCACCCACATATATATTGTATCTGACTATATATGTATATGCATATGCAAATATACATGTGTGTATACACATATAATTTTCTTTTCCTGATGATGTAAAACAGGTTCATTCTAGATATTCAGAAAATATGAAAAATCATAAAAAAATGCATAAATAAACATTGTAACCTTTGTTTATTGCTTTCTCTATTCTTTATATAAATACTAGGAAATTCATGCACTGTGGAGGGGTCCTCAGCCTAACCTTCCCCCTCTCACATATTGGGAGCCCTCAAGGGGTGTCCTACTGATGGCTAGGCCCACTCCCTGATCCCCTTGGGGAGCGGGCCTAAGCCACAGTCTGGCCTCCCTTTGTGGGAGGTGACCAGGCTAATCAGGGGAAGCCACCAGCCCCATCACCCCGCTGCTGCAGCCACTGCCAGTCACTG
>PVJC01017467.1:0-32476 GCA_004026665.1 Murina feae | reverse complement strand
CATATAATAAACCATATTGTGAGGGAAGGGAAGAAAAGTAGCTGGTTCAGACAACCTATGCTGTTGGGAATGAACTAGTAGCTGTATTGAATCTTTTGAGGATTTCATTATTTCAAGCCAGTTAGACTTTGAGCTCAATCCTTTAAATTCTTCAGTGGTTATTATTCACATTAAAACTCTACTATTTTATGCCTTTTATAATATAGAAAGAAGTATCTGAACTCTTCTTTAAGATACTCTCTATATGAGAAGGATTAGATAGCTATTAAAACTTTCCTTAAATTTAGATAAAAGTGGGAATAGAGGAGAGAGGTTTTTTTGTTTGCTTTTGCTTCTTTTGCAAGGTGGTATTGTTTAGGTGTCTGAGTTTGGGGGAATTTCAACCCTCTCACTTACCCATGACTGAGTAAGCCTCAGAGATGTGCTCATTATGCACCATGAGTGCCAGCATCCCCTGGTTCCTGCGGTCAGTAACCAAGCAGATGTGATGCCTGATGAATCACATTTTATGATGCACATGGTCCTGGGAGGAATTGTGCCCTGTGTATCCCAGATCCTTTCTCCCCTTAAACATCTCATATCAATGTCCTCCATGTAACATTTTAAAAGTTATTTTTATTATTGTTTCATTAGAGAAAAGCATTATTATATAGGTAAAGAAGTTTGTATGACCAAATCACAAAAGAAATTCAGTTCTAAAAGGTAACAAAAGAAAATAATCTTTTTTTTAAGTTTACTATTAATTTGAAAGAGAAAAATAGACTATTTCACCAGAATACATGATCCAGGTCTTTAAAGATGAAAAAAAAAGTTCTTTGAATGCATGTTTAGTAACTAAATTAATTTTTTAAAAGCTTATAATGTGTATAACCTCCAGCTATTATGAGAAATGACCCTTGTGAACCAGTCAGATGTGTAGGAAAAATCAATAACCAACAACATAAAGAAGAATAATAAAATAGATTAACATAGCTTTTCATTTAAAATAATGAAGAAAAAAACTGTTTCTTTTCTATTTTGTCAAATTATCTTGATGCTGTTGATTCTTTGATAAGGAATCTGTTGTGTTTTTTGTTTGCTTGTTTCATGAGCTCTTTCTCTGTCAGTGGATGGGTAACAGTTCCTAGGAGGTTTATTTCTCTCTTAGAGGCCTGATGCACAAAATTTGTGCAAGAGAAGGTCTTCCTTCCCCTGGATGCTGGCACCAGCTTCCCTCTGGCACCTGGGACCCAGGCTTCCCTCACAGCCCCGGGTTCATCTGGAAGGACATCTGGTCTAATTAGCATATTATGCTTTTATTATTGTGGATCTTTTTATTCTACTGTCTTTCTCACCTTATAGGCATATATTTATGAAACTTATAGTTATTAAACTTCTTCCTCCCTACCCTAATTATCTCATTTGATAAACCATCTTTTCACCAGTTTAAAGTACCTTTCCTCTGTCATAAATTAGGCCATCCTAAAAGTGACAAACTTGCTCTTTTGTGTTTTGACTATATGAGCACCACAGTTCCATCACCTGCCCCTAAACTTTTCCAGAACTTGTTATGCTACAGTTATTTCTATCAATTCTCTCTTTTGTCTATAAGGGTCTGCCACATCTAAGATTTCTATGTAACTTAAAGACTGCTGCCTGCCCTCTAAACTCTCTTGCCCCTTGCCTGACATATGACTTTAATGTCCAGCTCCTCCCAGGATGAGCTGCAGATTTTCAAATATCTGAATTGATCACACATATTCTAAAGGGAGGTAATAGGCCTCTTAACAGCTCTGAATAGGGCTTTATTCTCTGGCACGTACTTGTACATGGTAGACAACGATGTGTTCAAGTGATTTTCAAACAGAATTTAAGGAGAGGGGCCTCTAAAGCACTCTTCCTCCACTCTATTTTTTTTTCTCATTCTTCTGTTGATTGATTTCCTACAAGATCATCTTCCATGGATCCCATCCTGAACTAGAAAGGGAAGGACAAGTTACTTCTGTTGGTTGATTTCCTACAAGATTATCTTCCATGGATCCCATCCTGAACTAGAAAGGGAAGCACAAGTTATTCACCAGCCTTCTCTCATTTACATAGCAGCCATCACTCAGATCTGCATAGTCTGGGACTATTGTGGGTAATAGAGGAAAGTTATGCTGTTTTAAATGTGAATTTATATCAGGTCACCCTGTGTACGGATAATAAATATCTTAATAATGATGGATACTCTGTATTCCATCCAGGGGAAGGTGGATGTGAGGATGTTCAAAGAGAAGAAAGAAATAGTAGTAAGAGCAGCACCAGGGTGGGAAAGGAGAAATGTTTGTGAAATCCGAGCCTGGAAGAAGCAGAAAGAACTCAGGACAAGAGCCCAGCAGGTCTGTATGGTAGCGCTCTGTGGGGTTCAAGCATCTCACACTAGGGTAAAAGATCCAAGGCGAGAGCACCTCAAGGGGAAACAGCCAAAGGGGAGTCTGAATGGCTTCAGAGGACCTATCTTTAAATTAAATCCAGTCTATATAAGTTCAGTTGTGAAACTTCTTGTTTTTTCCCCTCAAGGATCAATGGCTGACAGAAAAAGATCAAACTATACAGAGATAAAGATATGAAGCAAGTCCTGATGGAGAAATATTCTTAGGTATTGATTCGAGCAAATGAAGACTGCCATGAGGCAATGTATCTATAATTTTTCTACCTGGTTATAGCGAGTTGAGGTACCATAACATTCTCTGAGAGTGTGAAAACTCAGACCATTATTTCACAGTCTTAAAAATTCTTCTTTTTATGACTTGCTTTAGCAACAAAAGTTACGGAGGTCATGATAGCCAACATGGATTAGTTGATCAGATTAGCAGGTTTTTTTTTTTTTACTTAAAAACCAATACAAGGCACAGGCATATCTTGATGTATGTCTAGAATAAGAATAAAACAATGAGACACACCCATGAGCACAAGAAAGCAGGCCTGGGGGCCCCACTGGGCAGCAGCCTGAGTGTTTGGGGTAATGTGAGGACAGAGCTCAGGGGAGGATGTCTTCATGAAGAAGGTCCCTGAATCCACTGTCACAAGAACTATGGGAAAGTATGATTACGGATACAAGGACTTCCACTGATTTCACTTTGTAAAGACAAAGGCTTTTCATCTGTGGCACATTTTTGAGACGACAAACTCTGCTTGCTGCCAAAGGGAAGCAGAAGACGTTCACCTTAAGGAAAGCGATTCTTTTGCAAACAGCCTGTCTATTGTATGTGGGTTTTTAAATTGGCTGTGAAGTGAATTTCACCTTTGGCATTAAATAGAAGTGTTTATTTTCACTAAACATTGTTTTAATGTTTACATAAGATATAAATACTGAGGTGACCTGTATTATGCAACCAGTAAAATAGCAACTTAAGTTGATCCAGAGAGAAACCAATTCCATTGTGGTGGGGGCTGCATATTTCAGAAGCTCATCAGAGAATTATCTAAGTCTATGGATCTAAAGCTGTATGGATAAGAATATGTGAGCAGGAGCTTCCGGGGTAAGGAGAAGGATAGAAGTGGCTTAATGTTGTTGCCTTGACATCTTCAATGCTGTCCTTCGATCTTCAGCATTACTGGTGTAGATTGTTTTGACTTCTGTTACCAGTAATAAGAAAAGACCACACGGAAAGCTGTATTTATGTGCACATCCTGTCCAGACAGAATTTCCTTTGATAGAGAGTCTGGGGAAAAAAGCCTACTTTGGAAGATATGAAGACTAATTATTGAAAGCAAAAGGATTCAGTGCTCCTCGGGAGATTAGAAATGTCACAAGTGATATAAACCACTCCCATCCTTGATAATTTGTAATCTATCCTCTTCCTCTTCAGTTAAAATGAAAAGGAAGCTTACTGCATGCAGCTCAGAGTCATGAGACAGATTTCTGGAAACAATGGTAATGGGCATACATATTTGATTCCCCCAACCCACATACTTACTGAAATGATAGAAAGAATAGTATGCTGCCATGAAAAGTATTGTGAAAGTTCTATATATAGTGACATGGAAAATATATACAAAGATAGATTACTACCCAAGTTTTAAAAGGTAAATATGTATAGTTATAATAAATACAAAAGTTAATAAATATGTAAATATGTATACAGTTAATGAATGAGTCAGTTCATAAATATTCTAATATATGTATAGAAGACAGTCACCTTGGGATTTAAGATATTCATTAAAAATTTCTATGTAAATTTATTGTCAGTCTCACAGTAATATATGAGAAAGTTTTTATAAAATGTAAACACTGTAAGGCCATAACAATACACATATATGTCATTCTTTACCCCTCACCCTTCCATTCTCATACTCATATTCTACTTTACACTTCCTGGAGATTGTTTGCAACAAAAACTTTACTCTTATAACCAGAAACACTACTAAAAATAGTAAATATGCAAAGCAATATAACTGTCAAATACAATTTCTATCAGAATCAGAAGCTATGTAAGAGTTCTATTCATTTGCAGAAATTCAAAAGAATTTTGGTTATAGATGTTATTCGTAAGACCAAACCAGGAAAAGAATGGTCTCACTGGCAATTCAACACACATCAAGAAAGGTTCTCCCGCCTTTTTGGAATATCTGAGTTAAACCCTTGGGTGAAAGAATCTCATGTTGTTTTTAGAAAGAACACAGCTAAATCAAGACAAATCTGGTTGGAAAATATAAATTAAAAATAAATCAGATGAAATACAGGGAAACCTTAAATGTGGTTTACTAAGTGAAAGAAGGCAGTCTGAAAAAGCTACACGATGTAGAATTTCAACTATAGACATTCTGGAAAAGATAAAACTATGGAGATAGTAAAAATACTAGTGGTTGCAAGGGGTTTAGGAAAAGGAAGGGGAGAGGAATGAATAAGTGGAGCATAGACGATTCTGAGGGCAGTTAAATATTCTGTATGGTACTATAACAATGGACATAATATCATTTTACAATTGTACAGACTCATGGAATCTACAGCACCAAAATTGAACCCTAAACTAAATTATGGATATTAGGTGGTTATGCTATGTTGATGGAGATTTATCAATTTTAATGAATGTACCAGTCTTGTGGGGGATGTTGGTACGGGAGAGGCTATGCATGTATAGAGGCAGGAGGTAAAGGAAAACTTGCCCTTTCTCCTCAATTTTAAAACTTAAAACTGTAAACTTAAAACTACTTGGAAGAAAATAGTAATAAAAATGATTCAAAGGTAGAAATACTAATACCATACAAAATAGAATTCAAGCCCATTGAATGGTTCAGGGTTTAAATGTGACCTATTTTTCACTTGAAGTAAATACTTTTGGAGATATTTTGGATCATTTTTCCACACAGATAAAAAGACACAGAGAAAAATTCGGACTTCACATTTCCTTTCTCTCACATGTCATTTCTGCATGTGACCCTTAGAACTGTGGACAACCATCTTAAGAATATAAGAAAAGCCAACATGGTGCCTAAGGCAGAAAGTAAAAACAGAACCTGTATCCACAATTGTTTACTCACTGGATTAAATAATTCTGGAGCTAAGTTCCCCCTTTAAAAGACAATTCCCATATTCTTTCATCCATTTAACTCAAGATTCTGTGACTGGAATCAAA
The DNA here is from genome assembly GCA_004026665.1 of Murina feae. Classification (NCBI taxonomy): domain Eukaryota; kingdom Metazoa; phylum Chordata; class Mammalia; order Chiroptera; family Vespertilionidae; genus Murina; species Murina feae. Next base: position 26,876 of record PVJC01017467.1, on the reverse strand, counting down.
AGCTTCTTAACATCAGACTTACTACAAGTACACAAAGACGTTTAATCAATTTTTCTAAATACAGTTAAATAGCTGACCTAGAGAAAACCAGAGATGGATGTATGAAAAAAAAAGAGTATTAGTAAAGAAGTAAACATAAAAGAGATAAAGATAATAAAGAGATAGTAATTATAAGTGAATCTGGAATTGAAATGAAAAATTCAATAAAGGGGTTCCATATTAGATATAAGCAGTCAGAAGAAAAAAAAATCAGCAAACTTGAAGATATACCAATTGAATTTATCCATGATGAAGAGTAGAAAGAAAAAAAAATGAGGAACAATGAAAAGAGCCTAAGGAACCTTTAAGAAACCATCAAGCATACTAACATATATATATATATATAGTAGAAGTTCTAGGGGAAGAGGAATATTAGAAGGGGGACAAAAATATTTGGAAAAATAATTACCAAAAACTTCTCAAGTTTGATGGAATACATGGAGCTACACGTCAAAGAAGCATAACAGCTTCCAAGTAGAATAAATTCAATGAGATCTACAACAAGACACATAATAATCAAACTGTCAAATGATGAAGACAAAAAAGGAATCTTAAAATCAGCAAGAGAGAAGTGATTCATCAGATCTAAATTATTCTCAGTAAGATCAACAGCCAGTTTCATATCAGAACCCACAGCCAGAAGATAGTGGGATGGTATATTGAAAATGTTGAAAGAAAGGTAATCAAGAATTCTGTGTCAAATAAACTACCTTTTAAAAATAAAGGAGAAATTAATATACATTAAGACATTGCCAAAATATGGAAAGCTATCACATGCTTTACAAGAAAGCATGTTTTACAAGAAATGCTAAAAGAATTTATTTTTAAAAAATATATTTTTATTGATTTTAGAGAGGAAGGGAAAGGGAGAGAGAGATAGAAACATCAATGATGGGAGCTAATCATTGATCAGCTGCCTTCTGAACACCCCCCTACTGGGGATTGAGCTTGCAACCTGGGCATGTGCCCTTGACCAGAATCAAAACTGGGACCCTTTTATCTGTAGGCCGACATTCTATCCCTTGAGTCAAGCAAGCTAGGGAATAAAGGTATTTCTTCAGGCTGAAATTAAAAAGACATTAGACATTAATTTGAAGTCCTATGAAGAACTTTGGTAAAGGTAACTATATAGGTAAAAAATGAAGTCAGTGCTATTGCATTTTTAGTTTGCAATTAAAAGGGTATATACGATGACCAGAAATGAAAGGATAGTTCAACAAAAGAAAGTTAATCAATGGGATATACCACAACAATAGAATAAAACAAAAATAAATAAAATGTATGATAGTCTAATTGATATAGCAAGAACATTTAACAAAGTACAGTGTATTTCATAATAAAAACACTCAAAGCTAGGAATGAAAGAAAACGTCCTCCAAATGATTAGTTATTGAATTAAACAAACAAACAAAGAAACAAAAAAATGGGTATACCCAATGATGAAAGTCTAATAGCTTTCCCCTAACATCAAGAACAGGATAGAAAGTGGGAAAGAATTCCCAATTCCCATTTTCACCTGTTATTCAATGTTATACTGTAAGGTCTAGGCAGAGCAATTAAGTAAGAGAAAGAAATAATAGTCATTCAAATTAGAAGACCATATACACTGAGTGGCCAGATTATTATAAGCACCTGACATCTGTAGGCAAATTAGCCATACACTGCATCGTATAGGATACGGAAGCTGAAGGCCTGTTCTAACACCTTTGCTGTTTGCAGTTACCAAGATAAAATGTCTCCAGTTCACACAGGAACACAAGAATTGGACAGTCAAGAATTGGAAAAAAGTCATGTGGTCCAATGAATCACGTTTCTAGTTGCATCATGCAGATGGCAGAGTGAGAATTTGGCAGAAACAGCATGAAAGCATGCACCCCACATGCATGAGTACAACCCTTCAAGCTGGTGGGGGCAGTGTTATGGTTTGGGGCATGTTTTCCTGGCATGATTTGGGACCTTTAATTCATGTGGAACAATGTCTGAATAGCACAACATACCTAAGTATCATTGCTGATCAAGTTCATCCTATTATGTTGATGGCATATTCCAATGGAGATGGCTTCTCCCAACAAGACAATGTGCCATGCCATGATGCTCATATTGTGCAGGAGTGGTTTCAAGAACATGAGGGAGACTTTACCTTTCTTAGGTGGCCCTCACAACCACCAGAGCTCAATCCAACTGAGCATTTGTGGGACAAAGTTAAAAGAGCCATCAGCTGGTTCAACAACCATCAAATCTCACAGAACTGGATAGTGCTGTTCATCAGGCATGGTGTCAGATTCCTCGCATCACCTTTCAACATCTCATGGAGCCAATGCCAAGAAGAATTGCCATAGTATTGAAGGCAAAAGGTGGTCCAATGAAGTACTGATGGGATGGTCATAATAATGTGGCCACTCAGTATATATATCCCATGCTCAAAGGCTGTTAAATCACATTGTCTACTCATATCTTCAGGGGAAAAATAACTTCTACTGTCGTGGTAAACAACCTGCTTCCTTATTTATAATGGTTTGGCCCTCTAGCCACTTCAGTGTGAAATTATAGTTAACTAGGGGCCCGGTGAACAAAAATTTGTGCACTCGGGAGGTCTCTCAGTCTGGCCTGTGCCATCTCGCAGTCTGGGACCCCTCTGGGGATGTCCACCTGCTGGCATGCCTGGTCAGCCTGGGTGAAGGGCTGATGGCTGTTTGCAGGCTGGCCAAGCCCCTCAGTGGGATCCCTCACTGCATTGCGGTGTGGCCAGGCTGGGTGTGGGCCTGAAGGCCATTTTCAGGCTTTCATGCTGCCCACAGTCCCTTCAGCTTTTGGGTCCCTATTGGGGTACCTGGCGCCTGGGTGAAAGGTGACGGCTGTTTGCAGGCTGGCCACACCCCAATGGGGTGGAGGACCCCACTGGGGGACTTGTTTTCAGGCTTCCAGGCTGCCCACAGCTCCTATTGACCCAATGTCCCAGCAAGGCTGGCTGGAAGCAGATTTCTGGGGTTTATTTATCTTCTATAATTGATACACTGTTTTTTTAAGCCAAGGCCTAGGCAGGTAATGAAGCCTCCTGTTGGCTTCAGCTCCATGGCTTGTATAATTGAAAGAATGTTGCCTTAGTTAGAGGCTCAGCCAGTCTAGGCAAGACGTTTCCTCCATCACTGGTGCAATGGAAGCCTGCTGTTTACTCTAGCTCCGTGACTGCCAGCCTCCATCTTGGCTGGGCTAATTTGCATACAGCCACTCTGATTGGCTGGTGGGCATGGCTTAGGCATCCTGAAGAAACAATCAATTTCAATATTACTCTTTTATTAGATTAGATTTGCCTACATACAAATGTCAGGTGGTCATAATAATTCGGTCACTCAGTGTATAGAGAACTCTAAAAGATAAACACACACAAAACAAAACAAAACACACACACACAAAAAAAACAAAACCAAGACCTAATAAACAAATTCAGCAAAGTTTCAAGGTGAAAGATCAACACGCAAAGATGAATTCTGAATGAACAGTATTAAATGAAATATCACTCAACAAATAAAAAATAATTCTACTTACAACATATAAAAAATAAAAATTCTATGAATAAATTCAACCAAAGAGGTAAACTTGTATACTGACAACAGATATTGCTAAAAGAAATTTAAGAAGAACTAACTAAATAAAAAGGCATCTATGTTTATGGATTGGAACATGTCATTTTGTTATGGTGGCAATATTACCCAAAGCAATCTACAGTTTAATGCAATCTCTATCAAAATCCTAATGATCTTTTTTTTGCATAAATGGAAGTCCTTCCTCAAATTCACATGTAATTTCAAAATGCCTTGAATGGATAATAAAATCTTTAAAAATAAAAGAACAACTCACACTTTCTGATTCAAAACTTAATGCTAAGTTACAGCAATCTAAACAGTGTGGTATTGGCATAGGATAGACGCATAGAACAATGGAATAAAACTAAGAGTCCAGGAAAAATTCATGCATCCACAACCAATAGATGTCTCACAAAGGTGCCAAGACTGAGCAACAAAATAAAAAACATAAATTGGACTTTATCAAAGTTAGAAACATTTGTGCATCAGAAGTCTTTATTAAGGAATTAAAAAGACAACCTACAGAATGAATGAAATATTTACAAATCAGATGTCTGATAAGAGTCTAGACTCAAGAATTAATAAGGAATTCTTACAACACAACAATAAAACACACAAATAATGCAACTTAAAAATGTGTAAATGATTTGAATAGGAATTTCTACAAGGAAGATATACAAATGGCCAATCAGAATGTGAAAATTCTCAACAACATTAGTCACGAGTGAAATAAAAATTAAAACCACAATAAGGTGCCACTTACATCCACTAGACAAGGGTGGGGAACCTTTTTTCTGCCAAGGCCATTTGGATATTAATAACATCACTCATGGGCCATACAAAATTATCAACTTAAAAATTAGCCTGTTATATTTGGTTAAACATTTAATTAACTCACTCCTAATGCTTTGGCAAGGCCAGACCAAATGATTTAGCAGGCCTTATATGGCCCGAGGGTGAGATGTTCCCACCCCTGCATTAGAATATCTTTAATAGTAACAACCAAAAATTATAAAATAAATAAGAACACGTGTTTCTGAGGATGTAGAAAAATAGGAATTCTCATGCAATGCTGGTGGAAATGCACAAAGGTTCAGCCACTGTGGAAAACAGTTTGATGGTTATTCAAAAGTTAAACATAGAATTACCACATGACACACACTAATTCTACTCTTACTACACACCCCAGAGATCCGACAATGGATACTCAAACTAATACTGTACAGAAATGTTCATGGCATCACTCTTCACAATAGTGGAATACAAAAGTCAAAACCTAGGAACCTCCCAAATGTTCATCAGGAGATGAATAGACACATAATTATATATTATTTTTTGGCCATAAAAAGGGCAGAAATGCAGATATATTCTACAACGTGGATGAATCTTGAAAACATTATGCTAAGTGAAAGAAGCCAGACACAAAAGGTTGCATATTATGTGATTTCGTTTAGATGAAGTAACCAGAATAGATAAATCTATAGGAATAGAAATCAGATTGTGGTTGCCAGGATCTTGTAGGCAGGGGAGCAGTGAGGATTAACTACTCAACGCCTATGGGATTTTATTTGGAAGTGATGAAAATATTTTGGAACTAGCTAGAGGTTGTGGATGCACAATATTTTGAATGTACTGTGTGCCACTGGATTGTTCTCTACAACAGTTAAATCTGTTATGTAAAGTTCCTTTGATCAGGCAAAAAAAGAAACACCACCTTCACTTTGGCAGTCATTAATCTATAATTCCTATCTTCCATAAATTCTCCAGATACTGAGTCCTCACCATTGTTGTTGCAAATCTTTAGAAGTGATTTCTGGAGTGAAGGGCTGTGGAGAGTAATGCATGATGGGAGATTGAGAAAATCCACCAAGATCCACATGTGAATGCTAATGAGGTAAAGCATTTACTGGGCTGTTTTTTCCTCACTGAGACATGTGGGAAAACAGAAATGTCCCTCAGAATTCTTTATCTGATTTGCTTGTACTCAGGGGAAGGTTCTCATTACATTGGGTTTGAAGAGATAAAAGTAATAACAGAAAGAAAAATGAGAGGCTGACTAGGATACACACTGTTTTTTGAAATAAGTCAGTTCATCCCAAATTCTTAGGCTATTTCCATGCCTGTTTGGTGAGTGGCAGAGAAGAGTTTGATAATTAAAAGATGAAGAAAATCATAAAACAAAACATTTTTTTCACTGCCAGTGATGTCATACTTCCTTGAAATTCTGCCTCAGAAGATCAAAAGTAGACAAACAGTGGGGGCAGGAGGAAGGTGGGAGCCAGGGAAATAAATGCCCCCTAAGAGCTGTGGGTATCCTTTGCCTGCCCTATGGCCAGAGCCTTCCATTTGGAATATAAATGTTTTTTAAACTTTCAATAATGACAAATGTACAGACGAGAGGAGAGCTTTCTTTGCAGTGGGTTGCTTATCTGTGCTGACCTGTCAGCCCCCTCAGATGGGTGTGGGCCCCAATTCTCAGGGTTTTAGAAAAGAATGTGTTCAAATGGGGTGGGGGTGGGTGAGAGGAAGCTGAAATGTGTGAGGATGGTTTAACATGCAAATGCCCTAACTTTCTTTTAGGTGGAGGATCAAGGTTTGGCTGTTTTCACTTCTTTTCCACTCTTCCCTTCCCATCCCAGTGTAGTTTCCAGAGGACTGTGGATGTGACAAGGGCTTTGTGCAGGGAATTCAGGCGAATGAAAGGGCCAAGGAGACCCAGTTGAGGGAACAAACTTTTGGGGGTCAGCGGGGTCAGCTTAGAATAAATGTGTGGCATTGTTGTTATTAAAGACATGCTCTCAGCAGGGTGTCCTGCGCGGCACACAACGCAGGCCTGTTGATTCAACACTGGAATACCTCGGAGGCCTCGCCTAGCCTCCGGAGGAAGGGAACTGCAGCAGCCAAGCCTGCACCTTCCAGCACCGGACTTTCTCCAGAAGCACAAAGACCCGTTTTTTTCCTAATTACAGAGAGACTGCGCTTGTGCATAACCCAACGTTAATTGATTAATTAGCCAATGCGTTAAAAGAAGAGTTTCTCTTAGCATTTTCTTCCTTTTTTTTCCCTTTCTCTCTCACTTTTTTCCCCTTCCACTCATGCACAATCCAAGCCATTGAAAAGCCTCAAATGGAAACAGTTTCTTAACAGTGTTTGAAAACAGCCTTTGTTTCCATGGAAGTGGCACAGGCCCTGTGTGGAGTCCTTCCAGAAAACATTTACCTCTGCAGAGGGGTGTATGTGTAAAGATTCAATAAGAGAAGGTGCTTAACCTAGTCTGAGCACATAGTCAGAGCTAACTAAATATTAGTTGTTGCTGGTATGTATTGCTCTTATATTGCTCAGCCGTGAAGAGGTCAGGGAGCAAGATGGAGACATAAGTAGAGACTGTCCCAGTTGAGGGGGAAGTCAGATTAGCAAGGAGGGGGGAAGGGGTGGGACTAAAATCTTGGTTGAGAATGCAGTCTTTTAGGCTAATAAAACGTAGAGAAGGGGTGTTTCCAAAACCTGAATTAATGAGTGACTCGAAAGTTTAAAATATGAAATACATTTACCTATAGGACCTTCCATTCTAGATTTTTAAAAAGCCATGTGAATTTGCCCAGATCTGTCTTGAGGCAACAAGACTAAGACACATGAAGTATTAAAGAATGCAAGGGCTAAATTATGTTTTACCGACTATCGGAATTTTAGGGCATCAGAGTGAAAAATCAGACAGAGGCCAAAAACCAGGACTACAGGCTTTATTGAGGGAAGCACCTGCCTGGCTGTCTTGCAAGGGGAGGACAGCAGCAAGTGCAGAGGTAGGCACGCCTTTTGAGGGACGTAATGGGAAGGGGTGGGGGCTTAGTGTACTCAGCGCACACTGATTGGCGGCTTACTGTATGGTCCATATAGGACAAGGGCTTAGGGTATTTGGCAGGTGTAGATTGGCGGTCCAATGTATAGTCCATATAAGGTACATGGTTAGTCACTCAGGTATTTCTGGGCTGCAGGTTACATCATACACTCCCACCACTTGGGGGAAGGGAGGATCTATCATTCTAGGCTTTTGGTAATAGTTAAAAAATTGAGAGTCCAAGCAAGGTCAGGGGGTGAGGGTCCATCCTCCATAGCTGCTTATTGCTGAGAGGGGGCATCATCAGGGGCATCTACCCGGGGTCTCAAAGATTCCGGTGACATAGGTGTTCTCTAGGTTCTGAATTCAAGACCAGGTAGACTTCTCCCACCTTCTGGTTGGCGAACAGCTGCATTCTGTTATGCAAAAAACTAGTGAAACAACGCATGAGACAGGGGCCAAAGAGCAAAATTAAAAGAATAAATGGACAAGATTACCACATGGGAACCCTCCCAAAACAAGTAACAGCAAAAAGAAGACAGAATGCCAATAGGCGTACAATGAAAGGAGCAAGAAGCATTGGTCCTGTGGTCAGGAGTAGCACCTAAGAGGAGATGATTATGGATGTAGACCATCAGGTGGGCAGCAAGGAACGATGATGACATGAGAGATTTAGAGTGTTGACTATGAGTGTGAGAAACTCAATTTGGGGTTAAAGTACATAATAGTTTCATGGCCGTGCAATGTGTGTGGAGTGAGTTTATGGAGTAGAGAGATTAAAGTGATCTCAGAGAAATATCATGAGAATATGTGATTGACAAGGTGGCTGTCTGGAACTAGGGGTTAGAGAAAAGGGAAGAGACAGGAATATAACTCTAAGTTTTGTGTCACAGGAAACTGTACAGTAGCATCATTTATTGGAAGAAAAGTAGAATTTGGGGAAAGTAGTTGTATTGAGGGTAAAAGAAATTTAAATTGAACTCAAGTGGGATTATAGATAATGGATGTTGGATGGTGCTATTGGAGGAGAGGAAAAATATTAAGGTTTGGATAATCAAAATAAAATGAATAATGGTATATTTAAGAGGCACATTATAAGTTATCAAAAAAGCTTCCTGAAAAAGTCGAACTAAAAAGAAGGAAGTTGCATGATGTTTCTATTCATGAGAACTTGGGGTGAGAATATCCAAGCACAGAGTTGGAGTGTGAACAGTGGCTGGATGCTGGCTCAGGGCCATTCTCCCTGCATCATTCCAGGTGCCCCTTCAATATGTTCCCTCCTTATAATGATGGAAAGGGCCATGTGCAATGTGGCCAGGAGTCACGAGAGCAACAACATCCAGCTTGTTTCACCTTGGAAGAAGATTTGGGGGAAATTATAGGACAAATCTGCATCACATACTAAAGATGAGGTTATGTGGAGGAGAATTTGAGTTTTGTATATAGAAGGCAATAAATTGGTCCTGTTTGTTCAGATACATGATGGATTTTTACTGACCTCGTATTTGCTATTGACTTTGGTTATGGCCACTCTAAGTAATAAACTCATGCACGTTTTTGTATCCATGTTGCTCCATTTGATGCTATCACTCCATGGAATATACCCTAAAAGGGAGTGAGCAAGTCATCTCAAATGTCCATGCTGTGAGTAGCTAGAAGTATGACAAAGGGCCTGAGTCAAAGGTTAGGTCTGATGCCCCCTGAGGGAAGAAACTGAGTCTGATCTATCATGACATCTCCAGAACCTAGAACAGTGTACAGCACATAGAAGATGCTCAGTAAGTGAGCAAGTGAAACTTTAAAATTGGAACATTAGCCCCTAAATGAGCAATGTAAAAGGAAGCATGTCACCAGGCTGCCACTTCTAAACAACATGATGATTTTAGAAATGATTTTAGGATATACATGTGGCTGAATCAGAAACCAAAGTCACACACAAACTGTTTCTGGTCATAGGAAGACTGTGTAGAAGGGCCTGCACTCATTCCCTTGGCTGATGGGGGTTAAAGTAGTGTGGGGAAGTACTGAGGTATGATATAGAAGGCAATCTAGGATGTGATGTTGGGTATGCCCATTGTAGACACCCCTGTCCTGTCCACTATGCTGAGTAAAACCAATGGGTTACCACTATCAGAGAATTAAAAAAAAAAAAATATATATATATATATATATATATATATATATATATATACTATATTAGCTATGCTGCTTACCCTCACCTCCCCACCCTGTACTTCCCTCACCTTGGCATTAATTATCTCAGCTATTTAACAAACATTAATTACATGAACATGGGTCAGGAATATAGTGTTAGTGATGCAATACAAATAAGATGCGGAGCTTTGTCTGTTGTCTACAAACAAGTAGACAAGTGACAACTGCTCTGCCCTAAAAAATCATAGGATGTATGGCCAGTCACTCTCACATCCTTCCTCTCACCACTTACAACTGTATCTTCGGAGTATGCCACTGCTGAGATGATGGTGATGTCTGTTCTCCTGTCAGTATGACTAGAGTGCCAGAGGGCGAGAGATTTGGCAAGTGTCCTCTTCAGAGGAATAGTGAAGGCAAAAGACTCTGGAGCTAAAAAGCCCTCTTTCTCAATGACTTCCGTTTTCTGAAAACCCAGAAAGAAAAGCATCACAATTTGCAAGGTAACCTTCTGCTAACAATACAGCTGCTGGGACTCAGCCAAGTCCCGGCATGGTTGCCCATGATTAATGATGTCATTGCTAGCAAGATGAGACCCCAAGTGAATGAGCATTGGCTTTTAACAAAAGCCTTAACTAAGCAATAAACTGACCAGAGGGATAACCAACTGCAGAGTGTTCCAAACAGAGACTCAAAAAAGAACACCCATCCAGGGTTTGGGCAGAAGTAGAATCTAATAGGAAAGAAATGATATCATCATTTGGAGATATTCAAAGTTGTTTCCTTCACTGTACTGGGAAGTACATCACTGGACCAGTGTCCTTTAACAGGTGCAGACATTAAGGCCCAGAAGGTAAGGGACTCACTCTTGGGCCAGGTAAGTGGGTGGTAAATCAGAACTGGATCCGGGGCTCTCTCCACTATGCCACACAATTTTCATAAAGCTCAGTAAGGTCTTATATCCTGGCCACAGCACTCATTACCTAGTCTGAAAACTCACAGGCGTGTGTAACTTTCAGCTTCTCCATTCATCATGAGTTACTGAATTTCATCAAAAAGGTTCATTTTTTTCAAGGGGGAGTCACTTCCTACGTTCTCTCATGTTGGAGAAAGACTACTTGCCATTTTCATTCTTGAACAATGTAGCTGGGTATAATAATGTTGGATCATACTTTCTTCTCTTAGACCTGTAGACATTGCTCTATTTTCTTACCATGTTGAATATTATTTGCAGAGAACCCTGAGGCCAGCATGACAATATTCTGCTTTACAGATGGCATAATATTTTTTCCTAGATACATTTTTTCTATTTTTTTAGCATTGAATTTCAGTATTATAACCTGAATTTGTCTACTGTTGATTGCATATGTCAATTTTTTAACTGAAGTGATTTCTCCAATTGCAGGTTCAAAAAAATTTTTAATATACTTTTTATTGATTTCAGAGAGGAAGGGAGAGGGAGAGAAGGATAGAAATGTCAATGATGAGAATCATGAATTGGCTGCCTCCTTCACACCCCCTGCTGGGGATCAAGCCTGCAACCAGGCATGTGCTCTTGACTGGAATTGTACCCGGGACCCTTCAATCCACAGGCCTATGCTCTATCTATTGAGCCAAACCAGCTAGGGCTCAAATTTTTATTTCAATGAAATACCCCTTTAATTTGTTCTTACATAAATTTTCCATTCCATTACTTGGGTTCTTTACTTGAGGAATAGCAGTTATCCCTTTAACTCATATAGAGATATTGATATATTTTAATTTTCAAGTGCCTTCCCACATATCAAACTGATATGTGGGAAACTTGATATGTGGGAAAACACTTGAAAACTAAAACACACCAATACCTCTGCATGAGTAGTTACCCACTCACGGCAAGTCAATAATTGGAATGATCTCTCTTGAGACCTCTCCAGAACCTTGCACAAAGTTGATTTTTTTTCTGCTGGGGGAAACCAGAAGGCAGACTTGTTCTCAACATAAAGAGCAATATGCTTTACCCAGAAAAGGAAGAGGCTGTCTGAGGGAGTGGAAAAGTCCTTATCTGTCTGTCTACAGTCTTACAGTGGAAAGTCGAACTCGGTGATCACAAGGATGCCTTCCAGCCTGTGGCCCTACGAAGAATAACGTCAAGTAGGGTCCTTGCCAGTTCAGTCTTTGGTCAAGGGGGGACTGGTGGGTAATCTGGCTTCCTCTCTGCCAGTGGCTGCTCCGCAGTAGAACCTTTTATTCTGAATCTGTACCTGGTAACAGATGTCAGAAACAAATTAAAAACAAAACAAAACACTGTAAGGCCAGGGCCCATGTGACAGAAGCCATTTTTTAATTACTTCTGCTAAGAATGAGATAGTATTCTGACAAGTTTTAAAAAATTAGACAATGGAAGTTTTAAAATATGCTATCCTATTTCTTTTCCTCCAATGACAATTATAAATTGTACACTTGCTAAGATCAAAAAACAATATTGACCTTTTCTGCTACTCTATTACCAGTGTCTAGCATTGGGCTTGATAGCTAGTTAAATACCTAATATTTACTAAATAAACAAATAAAAGAAGTAATAGATTTGAACTAACAGGTTTTCAAGCTAGAAAATAAAGAAATGCTGTATCTCCTATTTCCAGGAAGCCTGTATCACCAACATGTTAACCAGCCCTCAAACTTCCGTTTGGATAACTCACATGTTTTTGTTTGTTTTAGTAAGTGTGAGAGCACTAGTAAGCCCTTAAGGTTCTTTGGCTTCATAAAAGTCCCAGGAGAGGCGTGTTTGCAGAGAGAGAGATGCTCCAGGGTCTTGTGATGAAAGCAGGGTGCCAGTGCAGGGTGTTGGGGTGGGGTGGAGGGGCAGGGTGGCGGGGCAGGGTGGCAGGGCAGGTGGTAGAAGACCATGGCATAGTAGAGTGGTCTAGATCCCAGTTTGGATCCTGGCTTTACCACCTAAGTGGTGTTTGATATATACTTAAAAGTCCTCTGAGGTTTAGTGTTTTTATCTTCAAGGTAGTAAACTAATACCTCATAGAATAGTTATGAGAATCAGGAAAACCTTGTTATAGAAGGCATTTAGGATGTCACCTAGCATAGGTTATTGGTGAACTTGGCACTCCCATATCTGTTGCCTTTGCGTCCAGTTCTATCTCCACTGCTGTTGTGGATGAAAAAGGTGAAGGCATTAATCTTAGTGCCCAGACAGTTCTGTGCAGTGGAATTGTTTTCAGGGGATCCTCTCAAACTTCTCCCTGACACCACACTCATGGTGCCATAAGTGGAGAGAGGAAAATAGCTTGCTCTCTCAAATGACTCCACATTGGGTTTTAAGAAGGAGGAGGGAGTTGTATTAAACTTGCCACCCAAAAGGAGCAGATTTAGATCCTGACTGCACTGGCTCTCTGAAATGGGCAGACTTCATCTTACACACTTGGGTGTTTTAAGACAATGCACAGTTCCAAGAGACTGGTTGATTAAGTTGCCTTGCTCATCCTCATAAAGTCAATTTACAAATCCAGGCTCTCTGAAGATATTGGACAATATGCTGCCATTCCCATGTGACACAACCCGGTCAAGAGTCTTATGATGGAATTAATCTCGGTGAGGGAATCACTGGGTCCTGGGGGAGAGTCAGCCAAGGCAGGAGGTTTGTGCTCATTAAGTAGTTAGCCCAGATGCCTGGTGAGGAAAAGTCTGGTCCAGCTCACAGCCATCCAGACCTTAGGGTTGACACCAATTGCAACTTGAAGCTTGCTCAAAGAAAAGACACCTCCCCAAATCATGAAGATACTTAACCCCTTAAAAGAAAGCGACTCTGTCTACAGGTGTAAGGAAAGGCTCCTCCACACAACGATGCTTCCCTGCAGTTTCTTTTGAGCGCTTGCCGTGAGTCAGAGACTGTACAGAGGTGGGATAAAATAGTGCACATGGCAGACAAAGTCTGCTTTCATGAAACACAGATTCTAGTGATAGGAGTCTGGAGAGAGACCAAAACAATTACAAAATCAACAACATTGCCAATAGGTTATAAGTGAGATGCAAATAATACAAGATGATGGGATAAAGAGTGATTGGGTAAATACTTACATCCACTGGTCAAGGATGGCTGCATGGAGGAAGAGATGAGACTGGTAAGAGAAAGACCTTGTCATGTGAAGATCAGAAGGAAAGAAGTTGCAGGCAAAGAAAACAGCTAGTGCAGAGGTCTTTGCACTGGGATGAGCTTGAAGTTCTAATGGGTGACTAGTATACCTGAGGGGTGAAAAGGCACAGAAGAACCCTGGCTGGTGTGCTAAATGGTTAGAGTGTTGGCCCATATATGGAAGATCATGGGTTTGATTCCTGGTCAAGAGCATGTACCTGGGTTGCAGGTTCGACCCACAGACCAGTCTGGGCCTGCGTAGGAGGCAATCAATCGATGAGTCTTTCACATCAATATTTCTCTCTGTGTGTCTCCCCACCTACCTCCAACTCTCCCTAAAATCAATGGAAAAAATACCCTCGGGTGAGGAGTAACATCAACAACAAAAGGCATGGAAGAGGGTAGCAGCAGATCAGTCAGTACCTAGGGGCCAGATCAGGCAGCATGTGGTGAACTTTGGTAAGAGGTGTGAATGTCCCTTTTAAAATGGAAAATAATAACTGAGAAGGAAGACAAATTCATGCATGAGAATCAAAAGGTTAAGATGGTTTCCATAAACTAGAACCAGCCAATCTAAACCCCAGTTCTGAATTTAATCTCTATTTATGCAATTAAGTGCTACCAACCCTTCTGAAAATCTGCATAAATTAATCTCATTGCCAGTGGCTCTCCCTCTGTGAGCTGGGTTTACTCAGGTACTGTTTACAGGGACTTCCTGATAGAAGTTAAATGGGAAGTTACAGGGAATGGTCAGCAGCCAGGTTTTGACACCTGTTCATCTCTTAACTAATTACCCAAGGCTTTGCCTGATCAGAGATTGATCTTCTCATCCTGACCAGTGTGTGTGTGTGCTAAAGGATCTCCAAAATCCCTGCTAACAGTCTGTGGTTGTATGATTTCATGACATCTGGTGGAAGCTCATATGGATTGTGTTAAAGAAAATTAAACACATTTGAACTCTTCACAGAAAAAGGCCTTTATTAATAGCTGAGAAAGCCACAGGCCAGCGGCCACTTTGTAAGTGCCGGATCAGGTAAATGCTATGCAGGGATTGACAGCCTCCTGTATGGAACCCATTCCAACCCCAGTGGACCAGGAGAGCCTTGCTTTCCTCTTTTATCCCCAACACTGCTTCCAAATTTTTCAGGAAGGTATTCTCTTTTCCACAATGCAAGACAATTGCAAAATGAAGAGAAATGGATTATCTCATTCTGCTACTAATTTGGCAGCTGGAAAGTAAAAGGTAATAAAATGCCTGAACCCATTATGGAAGTTACTGAGACTATTGCTTATGGTTAGGCGCCCTCTACTGGCCTTCTCAACAGCAAACCACCAAAAGGCTGAGAATTTTATTTTATTTTATTTTTTTAAATTCTGGGACGCCTGCTTCCTAGGTGACCTAGAATGCAAATACTTGTCTTCAAGGATTTCCAAAAGGAAAACAAGCTGACAACAGGCCATTCCTCATTCAAGAGAAATCCCCCCTTGCCTTTACAAACACTGGAGGTGTCTTAGAAAAATTTTAATTGAAGAGAACAACAGAAAGAGCACCCCGAGCTCAGAGATGGATAATACTGCTTTTATAAACTTTTCATATGGAATGATAACATCCATTAAAAATAAAATCTTATGGTAATTTAAAAATATTCATTTCAAAAATTATGGACTTTAGGTTGTAGGGAAGAAAAGAAGGTTAGCATTCTGAGGATGGAAATTGGAAACATCTTAGTGACTCAGGTACATATACATGATTAAGGAATTTTTACCTGCCCTGTGGCTTTGACTGGGCCTGGAACGTGGTGTTGGGTGAGTATGGGATTCAGTCAGACCTGCTTTGACCTTTCTTTCATTCTGCTACTTCCTGGAGCAGTTACTTAAAAACCCTGAGGTTCCTAGTCAATGGGACACTCTCTCAAGTTTTTCAACGCAGTGTACAGATAAGTCCACTAGATTCAGTTTCCTGCCATCAGAGCCATTGTCCTCATTCAGTAGGAACACAGAAGGACTCCAGAGTAGATTACAGAGTTTATTTATTTATTCCCTCATTTGTGTTAATGGAGTGGCCTCTTGTCAGGGCACTGAGCTGAGTACTTAGAACAAAGAATTAGAGTGCACCCTGCCCTCAAGATCAGATCAAAGAGGAAGAACAAGATACATGGCATCTGTGATAAGGCAGAGAGATGCCAGCAACGTGAAAGTGTATCTGACCAAGGGTTGTCCCCAAAAGATAAATCATTTCCAGTTCTCATGAACCAAGGGTGGCTGTCCTGCTGGTGTTACAGTAAGTATTTCTACAATTTTTGAGCTTTCCTGAGCACTAAAGATAAGAGACAGAGTACTTTAATAATTCTGTTAGAGAGCTTGGGAAGTATTAGTAATCATGATATATCAAGCCCCAAAAAGTGAAAAATAAGGCAATTACAAACTTACAGGAAAATTGTATTAAAAGAAAAGTATATTTTTAGTTTACTATTTGGCTCAATAATGAATAATACTTACATTATATTCTGATAATGAAAGGTTAAGCTGATAAATTAACCAAAAAGTATGATTTCATTATATTGGAAAGAGAAAAAGAACAATATGTATATATGTGTATATAAGGGAATTAAATGCTCACTTGAACAAGTTAATAGATAATGTATATAATTATATTATATTAAGATATATAGCCCTATGAATTTGGTAGTATGGAGGATTAGGCAAAAAGAATCAGCTGGAAGTTGAAGGTGGTTGCTTTGAGGGCAGGACTCAGGCTGAGAGCTGGTGATTTTTATGATGAGCAGAGTCAGCTATTTAACTTTTTAAAACATCTGTGTACATTTAGTTAAATAAAAATTTAATGAAAAAGGAGAGGGGTCATATATTAGACACTTGTTTGTTGGTTAGGTTTTGTCTGTCCATCTTCCCACACTTACTTGGGAATATAATCTTTGTTTTCTCAACACATTTTTACTCCTCTACTTGTAAACACATGGTTCCTATGGAAGGTTGCATTTTCTCACATACCTATATTCCCTGGCTGCAACTAATGGTCCAGATTTGGAAGGGAAAGTGGGGGAAGGGAGGCAGGAAAGAGTTAGATAGAGATACAGGTGTGTGTGTATGTGTGTGTGTGCATGTGAGAGAGAGAGAGAGAGAGAGAGAGAGAGAGGTGAGGTGTGGAGGGCAAGAGAGAACAAAATGGCACACAAAGACACGGAATAAGAGGAAATTGAGCAGTGTTGAAATCCCTGGCTCCATTTAATCCTGAGGATCAGCATAATTCTTGCCTTTCCAGTAATCTAATCTAATAAAAGAGTAATATGCAAATTAACCATCATTATGAGACACCTAAGCCACACCCACCAGCCAATCAGAGTGACTATATGCAAATTAACCCAGCCAAAATGGTGGTTAATTTGTATACACAGGCATGGAGCGAAGACTGAAGACAGCCTAGAAGGAAGCCAAGTGCTGCAGAAGTGAGCCAAGCGGTAGAGAAAGGAGGGAGCTGAGGCAGCAGAGACTGTGGAGATGGGAGGGAGCAAAGCGGCAGAGAAGGGAGGGAGCAGAGGCAGCAGAGATGGGAGGAAGTGAGGCAGTGGAGAAGGGAGTAAAGTCTGCCTCGGCGGACTTTGCTCCCTTCTCTGCTTCGCTGCAGCTCTGGAAGCCCTATTCTTGCAGGAATAGGTTGAGGAAGCCCTATTCTTGCAGGAATCTTCCTGTAATGGGCCTCTAGTCTATGTATATGAAAGCCTAAGCGACCGTTTGACCACTATATCTGTAGCAATGATGCATACTGACCACTAGGATGCAGAAGTTCTGACTGGTAGGTTAGCTTGCTGCTGGGGTCTGGCCATCAGGACTGGGCAAGACAGCCTTGATCAGCTTATCAGGATGGGCAAGACAGCCCTGATCAGCTGTTCAGGACTGGGCGAGACTGGCTGGACATGTCCTGGAGCCCTCACATGATCCCTTCCCGACCCCAATTGTTCATTAATAGGGTCCCTCAACCTGGCCTGTGACCTCTCACAATCCAGGACCACTCAGGGGATGTCAGAGAGCTGGTTTCAGCCTGATCTTTGCAGGCCAGGGCCAGGGACTCCACCAGTGCCTCTAGTTTGGTTATAAAGCTTGTTTCAAGTAGAAAACCCCATACATTCTTTATACTTTCTTTTCCAAGTTGTTTTGAGATTGTTTGCGTGTTTTCTTCTCTCCAGAGGACAGTGGCCACACTCCTTGTCTAAAATGGCACCTGAGTAGCAGCCCACTAGGGACAACCTCTTCAAACCTCTCAGGAAACACCACTGATGATATGGTGGGGGATTTAAATGGGGTCTTTCCTGTGACTAGCAGTAAATTTCATCTTTTAGTCTGAGAGGAGCCCTTGCCTTACAAGGCAGTTGAAGATGAACTGAGAAGAGACCTCAGCTGGGGAGAAAGAGCCCTGAAAATGCAGGGAAATGTGCCAACAGCAATCCATAGTCCATGCAAACCAAACTATGGGCACCTGAGTGCCCAGAATACAAGCCACTCTTTCTGAGGCATAAAAAGTGCAGTTGTCCCTTCTCTTCCTCTCAGACTTGCCTTTATTTCTTCTTTCCCTCTGCATCTTCTGCATGGATTTAATTTTTCTTAACTGAGGTAACATTGGTTAATAGCATAGATAAGTTTCAGGTGTACAATATTGTAACTCAGTATTTGCATATACTGTAGTGTGCTCACCACCAAAAATCTAGGTTCCATTAGTAACTACTCTACACTTAACCTTCACTCATTTCACCCCCCCCACACACACACTCAGTCCAGCCTCTCTAGTGACTTCCATTCTGTTGTCCATATCTATGCATTTATGTTTGCTCATATTTTCCTTCTTGTTAGTATGCTGTATATCCCACATACGCGTGAAATTATATATATTTTTGTCTTTTCAGTCAAATGGCAATATTTAATCATTTTTATAGCTGAGTCCTATTATATTGTGTATACAGTTGACCTTTGAACAATCTGGGGGTGAAGGCCACTGACCTCCAAAACGTAACCAGTTGTCCCTCGGTATTCATAGGGATTGGCTCCAGGACCACTGCAGATACAAAACCCACAGTTGCTGAAGTCCTCATTGTAAAACATTACAGATTCATGCTCATAGTTGACCCTCTGCATTAGTGGTTTCCCAACCTTGGATCATAAAGAGTACAAGTATTTGTTGAAAAAAATCTGTGTACAAGTGGACCCATGAAGTTCAAACCCGAGGCATTCAAGAGTCAACTGTATACGCCACATCTTCTTTATCCAGTCAGTCAATGTACACATAGGCTGTTTTGAACATGGGTGCATATATTTTTTCAGGTTAGTGTTTTTATATTCTTCAGATAAATACCCAGTAGTAAAATAGCTAGATTATATGGTAGTTCTTATTTTTTGAAGAATCTCCACACTGGCTGTACCAGTTTATAATCCTTTTTTTTTTTTTTTTTTGCAAGGGAGACATACAGATAGCCAATAGGCACATGAAAGATGTTCAATATCACTAATTATTGGGGTGGGAAAATGCAACTCAAAACCACATTGAGATATCACTCCATACCTATTAGAATGGCTGCTATCAAAAAGTCAAGAAATAACAAGTGTTGGGGTGGATGTGGAGAAATGAGAACCTGCTGCCTTTGTGAAACCTATTTGGAAAGTATATCTGTGCAAACATTGGGCATACAGTTGCAAGAATGGCTGGTTATGATGCAACATGTTCTAAGAGGAAGAGACTCACCAAGGAAAGAATGGGCAGGAGGAGGGGCAGAGATGGGAAGAGCCAGGGGCTGTCAAAGCTACTAATTCTAGTTTTTCATAAGGCTCAAAGATAAAGATAGTTACATATGGAAAAGATGTCAAATTTGTAGAATAGAGCAGCTCTGCATAAAAAACCTGCTAGAAATTATGCTTTGGGGAGTCAGAATAAAAAAGGGAAGAGACATAATTGATGCTGAAAAAGAAATTAAATCCATGCAGAGGATGCAGAGGGAAAGATCCACAGGAAATGATGAGAAAGGAAATGACAGACATGGAAGACCATGAGTAGAGATCAAAGGGAGAAAGGGCTGGAATAAATGAATCATAAGCAATTATTTAAAAAAATACAAATCGAGTCTCAATTCTCCAAAGTTAAAAAAAAAAATCTATAGACAGATTGCAAGTTCCTATGCTGTCCTAGGCAATGCAATATTATGAATATATTCCCTTAAGTTTGGAGTAGTGTTTAAATTAAAAAGAACAATACAATTTTACAGCACTTCAGGAAAAATAAAAGCTTATGCGTGAGAGCAGAAATAAACAGGCTGAACTCTATGTTCTCATCTGCAGCACTAATGCCCAAGACAACAGAGTAACACCTGCAGAGCTTGGAGCAAACACTACTGAGATGTAAGCTGTCTTTTATAAATTAAAGCAATAAAGGATATTTTTATTTAAAAATATCCACGAAAACCAATTATTTGAAAACTGTTTCCAACTAACTAGGGATACTAAAAGGATTGCAAGCTCAAAAGTGAGTCATCTCAAAAAGTGTGATGAGATTCAGCACTAAAACCAGGGAAGCATGGACCACATTTACCTCTCTGGGAAAGATGTAAATCTACATGTAAAAATGAATCTAAAATCAAAACATCTGTTCCTTTAAAAATAATGTAAAATTCATGATTATGTGAAAAAAATCTGAGTTTACAACGTCAGCTAATATTAACAAAGACTGAGAAATGTGAGGAGAGGGGAAAGTGGAGGATTGTGTACTCAAAAGATCATTTCCTTCTTGACTCTGAGAATTAGTTCATGTGAAGAAAAAGATGGCTTTTGAAATATTAAAAGATAAACATCAAAGAAAGTAAAAGCAAAGAAAACACAGTCCATAGAGCAAATAGGAGTAGCAAATGAAACAGCATAAAACAATATTTAAAGTGTATAAAAGTATATGTCAGAACATGAAACAGACCTTTCGTGCTAATAAACATTGATGTTAAGCACCTCTCTTAAAAGGCAACGACTCTCAAGTTGTTTTCCAAAATCTAGCCAATTACTCTCTATGAAAGAACACTCAAAACAAAGATATACAGAACATTTAAAGTAAAATAGTATTGGACAAAGATACATTGGGCCAATTCAAACAGAAAGAAGGAGGGGGGTACAAGCGTATACATCAGACACCAACTTTCAGACAAAAACATAGCAGGGAGCAAAAGTTCACTTCTGTTGATGAATAATACTAATGTTTATGAGATTAATTAAAATAGCCAGACAAATTTAACAAAACCTCTAAAAAGGGGCACACAGTAATACTTGCAGATATTAACATATTTCTCTATGTAGAACAATTCAAACAAGCAGAAATTAAGCACATAGAAATAACAAGATGTATTCAATAAGATTAATTTCTACTTTCATATCTATTACAAATGAACAATGAGACTTCATATTAAAACCTGTAGAATAGTTATTTTAATCAAATATTTCAGGTCAAAAATTCATTTCAAATTTTAAAAATAAAAAATGGTACAGCCTTCTGTCCTATTTCCTTTTTTAGATCAGAGTTAACTAAAACTAAAAATGATCAAAGTATTAAGCCATAGAAATAGAAATTTTAAAACAATTCTTCTAAATAATTTAGGAACAAACATAATCCATACCACAATTACAAAATAGAAATATAAAAGGACTATTACACTTTACTTCTCTGACACTGAAAAAAATTTATTTCCAATATTTGTATCTTATGTAGAAAAATGATTGTTAGGAAAGATATCAATGTGTTAAGAGTAATTAGCTTTGGGTAGTGTTTATTTTGTTTGCATATGTGAGTTTGTTTATAAGCATGCATTGCTTTTCTGCATGGACTGAATACTTGGTAGAGAATGAATAGGTTTCAACTTCAAAAATATGTTTATATTTTTGAAGTTGAAACCTATTTGGGTCAGTCACATCTCTCAAACATGAGCCATAGGTACTTGCAACTGTTACAGGATGGGTTCATGAAGCAGTAAAGGCAGTCTGGACTGGGCACCAACAGCAACTATTGCAGTCCACCCCTTTACCACTCAGCTCTTTGTGCGTCTTTCTGACCATAACATTCCCTTCATCTAGATACAGGTTCTCTAGGATTCTGATGGGTCACAATTTCTGGGGAAACTTATAACAGCATGGATTATACCCCGATGCTGTACTATATCTCAAGGCCTAACTGATTTTATCTACTTCTCACTTACAGGTATAACTGGGCATGGGGTTACCAAAAATACCGCAGTGGAGCACCTCCATGATTGCCTTATTTAGCCACAATTCCACCTCCTGAGTATGATCAGACCTCAGCCCTTCTCAATATACATGATAACTACTTTCTTTGGCTGCTGGTCTCCCAACACAAGGAATCCAGAGTGACCATATGGTAGCTACAGCTTTAAGCTTACTTGGATTATTAGAGTCTTTTGATGAAAGTACAGGCCTTCCAGGAACCAAGACCTTGAAAGTCATAGACTCAAGAGCAGGAAGTATAAATTCTTCAGGAAGGTTACTGGGAATGATAGTTATAGGGGGTACTCTGCCTTTCACTGCTTGGTTCCTGGACCCATGTATTATATCTGTTGGAGGTGAAATCTTTTGGAGTATGGGTCCCATCCTTGGAAGGTATCATCTCAAAGTTGATGCCTCAGCCATATATTTTTAAATATATCTTATTCTTTTTTTTTTTTTTTTTTTTTACGGAGAGGAAGGGAGAGAGATAGAGAATTAGAAACATTGATGAGAGAGAAACATCGATCAGCTGCTTCTTGCATACCTCCTACTGGGGATGTGGCCACAACCAAGGTACATGCCCTTCACCGGAATCAAACCTGGGACCCTTCAGTCCACAACCTGATGCTCTATCCACTGAGCCAAACCAGCCAGGGCCTCAGCCATACTTTTAAGAGGCCTTTCTACTGTTCTATCAGGCTGATAGTTTCTAGATGACACAGTATGTGGTAAGACTATTGGATCCCCTGCTCATATGCCCATTTCCAGGCTTCCTTTTCTAACTGTTGGACTGAGAAGATGATATGCAAGATCCCATTTAGAAGATCAAACTCTCTCTAAGCCTTTGGAGTAATGGTGCTGACTGAGAAATTATAGGTAGGAAAGGCAAATTGTTACCAAGAATAAATGTAAATCTTAGTTTAGATGACTTGCTCTTAGCAAATTAGAAAGGGTCCAATGTAATTGAACAGCCAACAGCTGCTACATTCATCAGTAGAAGTCCAACCTGGACAGTCCCCATCTTGTTGACAGAGAGCCAATATTGTGGGGCCCATGGACAGCCTCTATTTCTACTGACATGGCAATCCCATATTTGAGCTCATTATCTAAAGAATGCAGTGTCAGAGGTTGGCTGTCATCACCGTTCTGTGTTGGTAATGAAAAACAATACAAAAACCATCACATTTGATGTGCCCACTCACACATGTCCATCCATATGTCTCTTCTTGTCTCTTCTTCCAGTATTATTTCTTCTAGGTCACTGGCCATGAGTCCATATATATTCTAACCTCAGATCAATGATCTCTTCACACAAAGTGGATGGTCATGAGGACTACCTGAAGCTCTGCCCACTGCAAGGACTTATTTTCACTTCTGTTTGCAGGGCCACTTCTAAGTGGGGCTATAGTGCAGAATTTCATTTTTAGTTCACACAAACCTACTGAACTGACCCTGGAGTTTCTCTCCTCTGCCAGCTGAGCATAGAAAATAATTCATGACATCAAGAATGTGAGCTGAGGGAGAGGTATCAGTATAATAGAGAACAGTGACATGGTATTCTGGTACCTAGTGCTTGAACCTGTTCTGCTTCAATCTGGAATGTACCACTCCTACCTTAAAGTGACCTCCCAGGTCTTATGACTTGATAGATCTGACGGTATTCAGATCAATTTGTACAGTTCTGGCTCCAAGGCCATTGGATGCTCATGATTAGATTTTCTGCTTTATCAGGAATCAGTAGTAGGCCAGTTATTTTAGTGTACCCATGTGGCTTTAATGTTTTATAGTACTTTGTTGCAGATGGTATGGCTTTGCTCAAGAACCGAAGAATTCATAGAAAATCTTATGAACTTACTATTGTGGTTTGCTAGAGACTCTATAAAGCAATCCAAGTGGCCAGACTGCTTATGCTGCAGCCTGAATCTGTTTCAGAACGTTTTCTTGCTCTGGACTTTCTTAAAACTATGAGCCTTTGGCATTAGCAAATGAATGGGCTAGAGCAGTATTCCCGAGTGTATAACATGCTATAGCTAAAACCTGAAAAGGCACCTAAGTCTTGTGCTGTTTTCTTAGTAGTGGGAGATGCAC
This sequence comes from Murina feae, assembly GCA_004026665.1. Classification (NCBI taxonomy): domain Eukaryota; kingdom Metazoa; phylum Chordata; class Mammalia; order Chiroptera; family Vespertilionidae; genus Murina; species Murina feae. The sequence continues at coordinate 2,797 of PVJC01017467.1, read as the reverse complement.
AGAGAAATAGTGTGCCCTTTACTTTAAAAAGGATGACTCCTTTGACCCAGAACACAGGGCCCCTAAATGTTTTGCTGGTGCATCATGCCTCTAAATTTTTGCAAGGTTTATCTCCCTTCTTCTAGAATGCATGTGTCTTGCCACTTCTTGCTCATCAGGTCCAGCTACATGATGTCAGCAATATGGGCTAATGTGGTGCTCTACAGAATGGCCAGATGGCCCAGATCTTTCCAACAATACAATGACAGAGAGAAAGTGAATTAACATATCTCTGGGGTAAGACCATGAATGTATACTGCTATTCATCCCATATGAATGCAAATTGCTTCTGTCCTATTTGAGGGGTAGTGAAAAGAATGCATTTGCAAGATCAATAGCTTTATGCTGCTTACCAGAGTCTCTAATAAAGATACCACTGCCAGCACAGCAGCTGCAATTGGTTGTACTATTTGGTTAAGGTTGCAGTAGTACACTGTTATTTTCCACAGTCCATCTGGGTTTTTGCAGAACCAACTCTCCTGCATCCTTTAAATTTTTGAGGGCGGTACAAATCTGCCATTTCCTCCAAAGATGTGATAATTGTTTTACATTTATGACCTTGGCTGGGTCAGGAGAGTTCAGAGGCTTCCTCTTGGCCTTTATTACTATAATGATTCTGAGTTTATAAGTCAAGAAACCCGTGTAAGAGTTTTGCCAACAGTTTAATATATTCAGGAACTGAGAAAATGACTAGTGTGTGTATCTGGATCCAGTGAGCACTGTGAGAAGGCCCTCCATTGGACATATTCTGAGGAGAGCCAACCTTATCTTATGGACTCATGAGTCTACAGCATTGTCTTCAGGCAAAGGGAAGGTATATTTTTTAACAAAGAGCAAACCTCCAGGCTATCCTGCCCAAGTCTCAGCATCCACTCCTTCATCATCAAGGCTCTGAGTTTGGTGTAAGAGACTTGCTTTTCTGAAATACGGCTACCCTCACAAGTAGGTCCTGATCTTGGTCCTCAGAATGGCCAGCCCTCCAAACACAGATGAGAGTCTCTTTAGATGATACCAAGAAGACCTCTGCCTTTTTTCTTTTTTTGTGTGCGTGAGTTTTGTTTTGTTTGGTTTTTTTTTTTGAGTTGGTAATTTATGTCCCCAAGTCTCTCTCCAAAGTAACGGTGGTATTCTGCCATAGTCACCCAATTCTGCAGTCCTTATAGTTAGACTCAAGTGTTAGAGTTAGGCACAGATAGAAGCTTGTCTCCTACCTGTATCACATCCCAGGTCACTGAAGGTGAAAATCTTAATGACTGAACCACTACAGCATGCCACATACATTTTCTCTACCATGGACATCGTCAGGAAGGGCTGGGTTATTCTTCAGAACTTCATCCTTAAAGTCAGCTTCCTATGACTTCTACTGGTACCAGTTTTCTAGACCAGGTTTCCTAAAGCAGAACCTACAACAGAAGTTCATGTACCCATAATTTACCAAGCAGGTGCTCTTCAGAACAAATCCTGAATGAGGGAAGCAGGATCGGGCAGCAGAAGGAGCCAAAAAAAAGAATGTGATCTCAGGTCAAGTCTAGTGCTGGTAGTTCTGGAATGTTGTTTATATCACAGGGTGTCTGGACTTGAGATAGGTTGATAGATCCTATACATCCACATTAGTCAACTGGCTACTTCTCTGGCCAGTGGTGCTATAACCTCCCCCATGTCTGCGTGGGGAGGGCCCAGTCAGCCAAGGACAATTATCTGGAGAAGGTCACAGGTATAAGTGATTAGCTGCAATACTTGGCAGCAACAGGTGTGAGCACAGTGGCTAATTAAGGAGATCTGAGTGGGACACAAATGGTGTCTAATGCATGTGTGTGTTCTAGATTTTTCCATAGCAAATTTGATACATTTTTTTAAATTTATCTTTACTGTTGAGGGTATTATAGATGCCTCTCATTTCCCCTCCATCCAACACCCTTCACTGCTCTATTGTCTGTGTCCATGGGTTATATGCATGAATGCATATACGTTTTTTGGTTAATCTTTTCTACACCCCCACTCCCTTTCCCTCTGAGATTCACCAGTCTGTTCCATGTTTCCATGGCTCTGGATCTATTTTGCTTGTCAATTTATTTTGTTCATTAGAAGGTGTATACTGAACCTTCCATAGATAGATGATAAATATGTGGATAGTGCATGTTCATATATAAATTAATACATAACAAATTTAAATCTATGCATGTTTTTACATGAAATGTATGTCTCTACACATTAACATATATAAATATATCTTTAAACATAAGAGTATGTGGTTCATCTATAAAGTAAGGAAAAAGGATGAAAATATCTACTAACTTATCATCTGTAGTTTTTACTTTAGAGGGCTAGATCAGAAGACACTGTCATATCTTTTGAAAAGTTGTAAAAAGTTAGAAAGTTGTAAAAAACATAGAAAATTTTTAAAAATATATTTTTTATTGATTTCAGCAAGGAAAGGAAAGGGAGAGAGATAGAAACATCATGATGATAGATAATCATTGATCAGCTGCCTCCTGCAGGCCCCACACTGGGTATTGAGCCCAAAACCCAGATATATGTCCTGACTGGGAATCAAACTATGACCTCCTGGTTCATAGGTAATTGCTCAACCACTGAGCCACGTCTGCTGGGCTAAGAAAATATTCAATGAGAGGGTGAAATGTTCATACTACCTTAAATTATATATATACTAGGGGCCCGGTGCACAAAAATTTGTGCACTCGGGGTGGAGGGAGTCCCTCAGCCCGGCCTGTGCCCTCTCACAGTCTGGGACCCCTCA
>PVJC01017466.1:11291-32560 GCA_004026665.1 Murina feae | reverse complement strand
TGCCCTCTCTCAGTCTGGGACCCCTCAGGGGACGTCCACCTGCTGGCGTGCCTGACCAGCCTGGGTGAGGGGCTGATGGCTGCCCACAGCTCCCATTGACCCAATGTCCCAGCAAGGCTGGCTGGACGCAGGTTTCTGGAGTTTATCTCCTATAATTGATACTGTTCCTTAAGGCCTGGGGTTATCTTCTATAATTGATACACTGTTCCTTTAAGCCAGCCTTCTAACTAATGAAGCCTCCTCTGCCTCACCTCGCAGCGTCTATAATGAAACAATTGTTACTTTTACTGGTGAGGCCCGGGCTGCTCTTTTCTTCAGCTCCCGAGGATTCTATGATTGTTACATTGTTTCAAAGGTGTGTTTCGCTAGAGGCAGTTTAAGCGGAGCGGGCGCAGCTTCACTTTCGCTCCTGCCGCAATGGAAACTGCCGTTTACTCAGGTCCGTGAGTGGCGGCCTCCATGTTGGCTGGGCTAATTTGCATACAGCCACTCTGATTGGCTGGTGGGCGTGGCTTACCCTGTCTTGGAGAAACGATTAATTTTAATATTTTGCTTTTATAGAGTAGATTGCTGTAATGACTCAAGATGCTTCTGTGCTTATTGGCCATTTGGATGTCCTCTTTTGTGCAAATGCCTCTGCAAGTCTTTTGCCCATCTTTAAAACTGGGATATCTATCTTTTTCCTATTAATTTATAAAAGTTCTTTATGTATTCTGAATATGAGTTATTTTTCATTGTTGTACTGCAAAATCTTCTCTCAACGTGTTTTATTTAGGAAAATTTTGCCTACCCCAGGTATTTTTCTAGAAGATTTATCTTTTTACTTTAGTCAATGATTCATCTCAAATTAGTATTTGTGTATGGTATGAGGTACACCCCCTGCCCCCACATAGACATCCTATTCAGCTAATGCCATTTACTCTAATTACCAACTTTTCCCACTGAATTGCATAATTATTGTAAATCAGATGATTGAATATGTATCGGTCTCCCTATTCTGGTTTATTTGATTACTAGGGGCCTAGTGCACAAAAATTTGTGCACTTGGGGGGTGGGGGTCCCTCAGCCTGGCCTGTGCCCTCTTGCAGTCTGGGACACCTCGGGGGGGATGTCCACCTGCTGGCATGCCTGGCCAGCCTGGGTGAGGGGCTGAGAGCCATTTTCAGGCTGCCCACAGCCCCTTCAGGGTTCGTGCACTGGGGGTGGGAAGGCTGGTGAGTGCAGGCCTAGACGTTTCCCACCGGAGGGCCCACGATTGCACACGCCTGGTGGGCCCACACCGCTGAGGGGACACACCTGGCGCAGAGTTGGGTGGCAAGCCAGGGGCGGCCGCTGGTGTAGAATCCCTCGGTGGGGCCCTGCTGCTGAGCAAACACACCCGGGGTGGAGCTGGGCAGTGAACTGGCTTCGGATTCTCTGCTCTGTGCAGCAGACGCTCCCGCACGCCCTGTGGAGGCCCCTGGGGGGCGGATGAAGGTAGCGGACCCTGGATGGGTATTCCTGGACACCCTGCGGAGACCCCCAGGGCAGAGCCAGGCAGTAGACCCAGGAAAGCTGCTCCTGCACACCCTGCAGAGGCCCCATGCTCCTGCATGCCCCGGGGAGGCCCCTAGGGGGTGGAGCCAGGCAGTGGACCCGGGACAGGCGCTCCTGGATACTCCTCGGAGGCTTCCGGGGGTGGAGCTAGGCAGCAGACCCAGGACAGCTGCTCATGGACGCCCCGAGGAGGCCCCAGGCCAGACCCCCCCTCCCACTGAGCTGACACATCTGGCACAGCTATGCCGGCCGGCCGTGGAGGCTCCCAGTGCAGAGCCGCCCTGCCAGCCTCCATCTTGGCTGGGTTAATTTGCATACAGCCGCTCTGACTGGCTGGTGGGCATGGCCGTGAGCAGAGGCTCAGCCAGCCTAGGCAGGCAGTTGCAACAGAAGCCTTTGGTTTGCTCTAGCTCCATGGCTGTTGGCCTCCATCTTGGCTGGGTTAATTTGCATACAGCCACTCTGATTGGCTCGTGGTAACGGTCAATTTGCATGTTTCTCTTTTATTATATTAGATTATTATGTTTTACTACACTGTCTTACTGTAGATTTATTAAAATACTCTTGATATCTGGAAGTGTAAGTCTTCCAGCTTTGTTCTTTTTTAAAGATTGCCTTTCCTACAGGGTGGGTCAAAGCTGTGAAGGTATGAGGGTTTATTTCCATATTACCTTCTTATTATATAGGATAGTACTAAAAGTACTAGCCACAGAAATCAAACAAGAAGAAAAAATAAAAGGCATCTAAATTGGAAAGGAAGAAATAAAACTCTCATTATTTGAGATGACATGATACTGTATATAGAGGACCCTAAAGATTCCATCAGAAAACTACTAGAACTAATAAATAAATTCAGTAAAGTAGCAGAATACAAAATAAACATCAAGAAATAGTTGTATTTTAATACACGAATAATTAACTATCAGAATGGGAAACTAAGAAAACAATCCCATTTATAATTGCATCAAAAATTATATACCTAGGAATAAATTTAACCAAGGATGTAAAAGACTTCTACTTGGAAGGTTATAAGACACTGAAGAAAGAAAACTAGACCACCTTTACATCATACACAAGAACAAACTCAAAATGGATTAAACTTAAATGTAAGTCTCAAAACATAAAAATCTCAGGGGGAAACACAGGCAGTAAAATCTTAGACATTTCTCATAGCAATATTTTTTTTCTGATATGTCTCCTTGGACAAGGGAACCAAATTAAAAATAAATAAATGGGACTACGTCAAACTAAAAGGTTTACACAGCAAGGGAAATCAACAACAAAATAAAAAGACAACCACTGAATGGGAGTACATATCCACCAGTGATACATCTGATAAAGGGTTAATATCTCAAATTTATAAAGATCTTATACAACTCAACACACACACACACACATACACACACACACACAACCCCGATCCAATTAAAGAATGGGCAAAGAATCTGAATAGACACTTCTCCAAAGAGGACATAAGATGGCCAATAGACATATGAAAACATGCTGAATATCACTTATCATCAAAAAAATGCAAATTAAAACCATGAGATATCACCTCACACCTGTCAGAATGACAATCATCAATACATCAACAAACAACAAGTATTGATGAGGGTGTGGAGAAAAGAGAACCCTTGTGCACTGTTTGTGGGAATGCAGGTTGGTGCATCTCCTGTGGAAAACAGTATGGAGTTTCCTCATAAAATAAAAAAAGGGACTGCCTTATGACCCAGCAATTCCACTTCTGAGAATATATCCTAAGAAACCCAAAATTTGAAAGAATATATGCACCCTTATGTTCATTGCAGAGGCATTTACAAAATCAAGATCTGGAAGCAACCCAAGTGCGTATCAGTAGATGAGTGGATAAGAAAAGCAGTAGTACATTTACCCAATGGAATACTGCTTGGCTATAAAAAAAGAAGGAAATCTTTCCTTTTGCAACTGCATGGATGGACCTGGAGAGTATTATGCTAAGTGAAATAAGCCAGTCAGAGAAAGACAAATACCACATGATTTCACTTATATATGGGATCTAATGAACAAGATAAAGTAACAAGCAAAATAGAAACAGACATTGATACAGAGAACAGACTGACAGCTGTCAGAGGGGAGGGAGGTAGCCATGCTAATCTTGAGAAAGAACAAAGGTGAAAAAAGTGAAGGGATTAAGCAAAAATCCAAACAAACAAAAAACAAGAACTCATAGACAAATAGCAGTATAGTGATTACCAGTGGGAAAAAGGAGTGGGGAGAGCTAGAGGAGGGTAGAGGAGGGGTAAATGGTGAGGGAAGGAGACTTGACTTTGGATGGTGAACACACAATACAGTATACAGATGATATATTATAGAATTGTACACCTGAAACCTACATAATTTTATTAACTAATGTTACCCAATAAATGCAATAAAAATTTAAAAATAAAATAAAACTTTCATTTTAGATTTGTTGGTAGTATATACAAATTCAATTTTTGTATGTTGATTATACCCAGCAAACTTTCTAAATTTATTTATTCATTCTAATAGTTTGTAGATTATTTTGAGTTTTTCCATGTACAGTATTATCATCTGAAATAATGACTGTATGTTTTCTTTCCAATATTTTTAACATTTTTATTTCTTGCCTTATTGAAATGAGTAGTTCCAATATTGAATAGATACCATAGTGGTGGACATTCCTTTATTATTCCTATCCTTCGGAGAAAAGTATTTAATATTTCATCAGTAATGATGATGTTAACTCTCTTTCTCTGTCTCTGTGTTTGGCAGATATCTTTTATCAAATTAAGGAAATTCTCTTCGATATTATTTTTTCCTCAGAGCTTTCATCAGAAATGTGTGTTGAATTTTAACAAATATCTTTCTGTATCTATTGATTTTAACTCACATCTACAGATGCAGCTCTCAAAAGCTGGGAAGTAAGTGGTTTGTGGCTGGTCTCAGTTTGGAGGAAGTTGTGCCATAGTGGGGGCCACATGGCATGCTGCAGGAGGACAGGAGTGTTAAGTCCCCTGAAGAGACAAGGCAGTGACACTTAGGTGATCACCTATCTTAGGAGTCCTTGTCTGCTCATTCCCGTAAGAACTTGGAATCTATTTTCTGAATGGAAACCAGTCGCTTTTATATATAATCCTCCGCCAGGCACTGGGGTCATGGGGGAGGACTCTTGACACAAGTACTGACTCTTCATGCCATCATACAGTTCTTAGGAGGAACCACATGTGGGCCGGAACCAGTGGGCCTGTGTCTCTCCTCCACCCCACAGTGTCTTCCTGCTAGGGATCAAGGGCCCTTAGGAGTAGTTGGACCATGCACAAACAGGGAAAGAACAGAGGGAAATCCACCAAATGATTCCCACTCTCACCCATTTCATCCCCTGCCCAGTCGTCTTGTGGATTCTTGGCCTTCCTGACGCGGTCTGGGAAGACTTAGAACAGTTTTTTCCAGAGCCCCAGGAAGCCAAGAACAGGAGCTGCCTCGGGCCATTTTTGTCCCTAGGTCTCCTTTCAGAATATTTCTGGGTAGATGAGAGAGATTGTGGCTTGTGGACAGTCAGGGGAGAGGGCCTATCGTTTCAGATTTCTGACTTGTCTCAGAAATTCAAATTCTCCAATTCCCACACTAGATGCCTTAGTCCACCTTGGGAATAAAGGCTTTGTCTCCAAAGAGTGGCCAGAACATGTGTTGTTTCTGCTATTTCTGCTCAGCCTCCCTCACTGTTTCCCAAAGCAAGTCTCAGAACCAGCCGGACTAGTGTGGACATTAGGAATCTTCGAGTTACAAGTAACAGAAATGGATGGCAAACTATTCCTATCCTCAAAAGATTGGGGATTTCCTGGTTCACAAATCTGAAAAGTCTAGGGAGATTGTGGCTTTAGGTGTGGCTGAATCCAGGTGCTCAAAAATGTCAATCAGGAATGTGACTTCACCTTTGGTTTGGTTTCATCTGGATGGGCTTTATTCTAAGGCAAGATCTTCCCTTGCAATGGCAAAGAAGATCCAGGCATATATCCTTGCAGCGTGGTAACCTCAGTGGAAAGACAACACCCCTTTTCAACAGATGAGGCAAAAATCCCAGGAAAGGTTGTCATTGGTCAGACTCAATCCACATAGCCATACTGAGAACCAGCCCCACTGAGAGGGAAAAAGAGGTGTTGTACCCAGAATTAAGGGTGCCAGGCAGGTAAAATCACCAGGTGCCACCTCCTCCTGCTGCCTCTGTCCACCTTCATACTTTCAAATGCTTCCCTTTCCAAATGTTTTCTTTTCCAGGCTTCATTCATCCCTTCCTTCAATCCTCACCCTCCCTGGGAGCCTTCTCTGGCTGTCCAGCTTATACAGACCTCCTCCTTCTTTGAATTCACCATGTGCCAATGGTCTATACATTGGATTTTATTTTAAATTAACATAACTAGATTGCTCTCTTCTGATCACATCAACATTATTCATGTGCCTTGGATAAATTAGGAAAATACAAAGATGAAATCCCATTACCCACAGAGGCTTCCCTGGGGAAGTGACGGTGTGCCCAGGCATGAAGTTTGAGTAGAAATCAGGCAGGAGAGGACTAGGACAGCAATGTTTCAGCAAAGACTCAGGGGGGTTGAGGAAGTGACAGAGGCTCATTGATCAGGCATGGAGTGAGAGACGGTCAGAGTATGAGAGGAGGTGACCAGACGCTCGAGGGCCATGGTGAGGAGATTGACTTTTATTCTGTGTAAGACAGGAAGCCTTTGGAGGATTTAAAAAAAATTCTCATCTGAGGATATCTTTTTATTGATTTTTAGAGAGGGAAGAAGAAGGAGGAGGAGGAGAGAGAGAGAGAAAGAGAGACATTGATATGAGAGAGAAACATCGATCAGTTGCTTCCTATACACACCCCAACTGGGGATCGAATCAGCACCCTAGGTATGTGTCCTGACTGGGAATCCAACCCACAACCTTTGGTGTATGGGATGATGCTCCAACCAACTGAGCCACTTGGGCAGGATGCCATTGGAGGACTTTAATTAGGGAGGTAGCATGATCTGGCTGATATTTGGAAAAGCTCTCTTGGCTGTGGAGTGGAGGAGGCAGAGGGGAAGGTTGGAACTTGGGAAATGACTGCACTCACCCAGGCTAGAAATGGTGTTGGTTCTGCCCAAGGTGGTGGCCATGGAGAGGGAGAGAAGCAGGGAGGTGGTGAGGGGGTAATGGTAGGGGAGAGGTAGCTTGTGGGTGGGGTATATATGCTGCCATGGGGAACACAGAGGGTAGCAGACATTCTCTTTAGATGGACAGCCAAAGTGGGTTTAAACTCACATTTTACAAACTTGCATGTTACTGCTTAGTGCTTATTTTCCCCACTCAACTGAGCATATTTCTATGCTAGTAATATATACTAACTAGGGGCCCGGTGCATGAAATTCATGCATGGGGGGGAAGGTGGGGGCCCCTCAGCCCAGCCTGCCCCCACGCACAGTCCAGAACCCTTCAGTGTATGTCCTATGATGGCCCCAGTCTGGCAGGCACCTTTTGTGTGTGTGTGTGTGTGTGTGTGTGTTTGTGTGTGTATTGCCACTGGGGGCTTGCCCCCAGCCACATCTGAGGCCCCCAGCAGTCAGGACCCAGGGTGCCTTTCTCTCGCTCCCTGATTCCTCACACGGGGACCAGGAAGCCCGACCCTGGGCAGGCAGCGAGGCTGGCGCCCGGGGGCCTCGCCCGGCCCGGGCCGCTTTTCTCTTGCTTCTCAGACCCCTTGCGGGGATCCGGAAGTGGGAGAAATGCGGCCTGGGCCTGGGCGAGGCAGCTGGCACCTGCCATCTTGGCTGAGTTAATTTGCATACAGCCTCTCTGATTGGCTGGTGGGCGTGGCTTAGGCATCCCGAAGCAACGGTCAATTTCAATATTACGCTTTTATTAGATTAGATAATATATCTTCATAGCATCCTTAGCAATGCCTGCATACTATTTCATTTAATGTACTATAATGTTTTAATCAATATCCCTCAGGTGGACACTTAAGTGGTTTCTACGCTGCCCAGTTAGCATAGCTGCCAGATTGCTTTGTATCTCAGTTATGTGTCCCATTATCTTGTCTGCACTACCTTTGGTAGTCCAGGAACTGTATCCTCTTTCTGCCCCTTCTCTTGGTTTCTTGTGTTTTGGCCACTAGATGGCAGTATTGCATAGTATCCCCCCAGGGTTCCAGGCCACTCCAGTCTCAGTGCTGGGAACCCATGAGAAGTGCACCTGCCTCCCAACTGTGACTTCTACCTGTAATAGGACAGGGCAGCCTTCCTCAGGGACCCATGGTGAGTGGACCTCACATTTTCAGTGCCCAGAGAGCTCCTACCCTTGCAAATGGATGTTTCCATGCTTTTCTGTGGGAATGAGGAGGCTGGCCCCATGGGCAATGGCTTCTCAAAGTATTCAAGTTGCTGATGGTGCCTGAGATGGTTGAGGGGATGCTAGGACCTATATTACCAAAACTTATTTGGTATGTTTTTAGAAAAATAGTGTTTATCCTTCAAATCCACGATTCACCAATACTATTATTATTTAGAATGATGTTAAGTGAAAAGAACAAGTTTTAAAATTTAATTTAGAATTATAATTTAAAGAAAAATCATAGTAGAGGTAGCACATAGATAATAAATCATTGACTTCATTGCAAATTATGATCTTCCAATAATGGCTCTAGATGAGAAAGTATGATGGATCCGTAAAACCTTAGAATGGCTGAATATGAACACCTAGACCCTGGAAAACATCAAAGCTTAGACTCTTGGATCCCCAGAAGTAGCCTTTGAACCATAATATCTTTGGTTGCATTTTCAAAAATACCATGGAAAGACAGTATTTAATAAAATAATCTTTAAAATATTTTTATTGATTTCAGAGAGAAAGGGAGAGGGAGAGAGAGATAGAAACATCAATGATGAGAGAGAATTATTGATTGGCTGCCTTCTGCATACTCCACACTGTGATGGAGCCCTCAGCCCAGGCATGTGCCTATGACCCTAATTAAACCCAGGACCCTTCTATCCATTGAGCCAAACCAGCCAGGGCTAATAAAGTAGTCTTAAAACTCTTAAGAATCTACGAGGACATGGGATCGTGGCATCTTGGAAGATTAGACTGAGGGAATATGAGACTCCTAGGACTCTAGTGTGACAGGTTCGCTTTAGGTCCCTTCTTTGGCAGAGGAAGAAATTAAGTCCCAAAAGAGAGACTGAGGGACTTGCAGGAGGCCCAGCTGCGTGGTAACCCTCGAGGCTTTACCTTCTTATACCCACCTCTGTCTCCTCTTCCCCTGGTGACCTTAAACCTCCCTCTACTGCAGGAAGCTCAGGGCTTCCTGCTATGCCCCCTCCCTCCCAAGCAGCCTCTCATGAGCTCTCTTTTCTCTTTACCAACACTTACTCTGCCCGTCTCCTTCCCAGGAGCTCCTTCTCTGTGCTGGCAACTCTGAGGGATTAATGAATTCATACTCATATTAATGGGCAGATGAACAATGTCTGTAAGCATGTCCTCCTTCGCAAGTAACACGTGCCTCCTCATAGAATGTTGCAAGGTACAGGGTGGTGCTGATGCTATTTGAGGCAGAATGGTCAGCCAATGAGGACAGTGTCTGGAGGGTTTGGCATCTGGGGTGTCCTTCATTTAAGTCACCATCTGCATACAGCCTGAATTTTTGCTCTTCATTTCCACGTAGGAATGAGGAGATTGGATTTGGAATTGTAGAGGTTGGACACCCAGGGAAACCTCCTTGCTGATATGTCCTTCCTAATTCAATGTCCAGATGTCCAACTGGAAATCAAACACACTAGCTTTTAGAATTCTGAACATTTACAGATCCTTCCCATCGTTCATGACGCAAGTGCTACCTCCTCTGGGGAGCCTCCTAGGGTTACTCCCTCCACTCCTAGAGCTATGTCAGCACCCCTTATTTGTGTTTACTAATAATTGTGTTCACTCATAATCCTGTGGAATGAGTATCCCAATGCCCTTCTAATGTCTTAGAATTAGTGACCCAGACTTTACCAACTCAAGGGTCTGCAGGAGCCAGTTCCAAACGCTGGGGACCACAGAAAATCAGAGGATTTACCTGAGTGGTCACTCCTTCACTGAGTCAGAGAGACCACCTGGGAATGAGAGCTTCACGTTGTCAAATCTTCCATGTGTGTTTTTTTCTGGAAATCTGGATTTTTGAAGTAAAGTCTACCAACTTAAAATATTTATAATTATTTTTACATAAAAACTTCTCCTTTCAGGCCAAGTAAAGCACCTGGACAGATTTGACCCTGGAGGCCAATACTTTGGGGGCCTCTGCTTCAGGTCCTTGTTGCGTGTGCTGTGGTTGGTGTAGTCACCAATGACAATGTAGTTTTTGGCAGCCATGATGGCAGCATTGCCATTCATTTGTTTATCTGCTGCCTGTTAAAGCTTCTTGACCTCTACATACTGAAGGCTTGCTGAAGAAGTCGAGTGTGTTTAAAACATGACTTGTGGACTTTTTGACACTCCTTCCATCAAAATGTAGGACATAACATAGACCCTTCTTCCACTTGAATTCGGACCCTTTCATTGCTTCGCCAATATGCAGCAGAAGTGACCCTGCCAGTTTCTGGGACACAGGCTATTGGGACCCAGCCAGTCTGCCCTGAGGAAACCCAAGCAGCTCATGAAGAGGCCCTGCAGACCCCACCCTTAGCCCCAGCCGAGCACCCTGCAACAGCCAGCACCAACTTGGCATCTGTAAGTCATCTTGGAAATAGATCTTCCAGGCACCCCCGTCAAGCGACCCCAGCTGACACTACATGAAACAGAGACCAGTCTTGCTTTCTAAGTCTTGTCTGAACTGCAGATTAATGAGCAAAACAAATAACTGCTTTTAAAAAGCAACTAAGTATTGGGGCTGTTTGTTTCATAGCAATAAATAACTGGAACATGGAGTCCTGGTTCCCTCAGGCACTGACTCTAGGATCTCAGGTCCTTTTCCTCCCTGGACCTCAGTTTCCTTACTGAAGAAGGAAGGTGTGGTGTGCCGCTGAGCGCTAGTGTGAATGTGGATGGTGCAGTACCTGACGTGCAACTGTGGGACCGAGAAGTGGCATCCCCACCTTGGAAAGCAGTCAGGTACCATCTGGGGAAGCCATGATGCTCACACCCTGCACCCCACTGCACACCTCGGCCAATGCTTGCACCCAGGACAGTTGAATTGTGAGGGCAAGCGGTTAGAAACAACCTAGCAGTCCATCAACGGGAAAGGGTTTAATGAACCGAGGTTTCTTTGTAGACTGTCTGTGAATGGATTAGAGCTCTGTGGAGCCATGTGGAGCAACCTCACTAACTGATGTTGCATAAAAAAAGTTGCAAGTGACTCATACAGTAAAGTCCCATTTATATAAAGTTTGAAAACAAGCAAAAACCAGTCATGTTTACAGATGCAGATGTATGTGTGAAAACAAATATGGGAAGGACACATTCCAGATCCAGGGAGCGATTTCCCTGGGAGAGAAATGCAACCAGGGAGGGTACCTGGGGCTCCTGCTATATCTCTACTATGAGCCTTGAGAAGGGGGGAGGGGAGCAGCAGCACGTTAGAACTGAACAGTGCTGGCCGAGGAATCCACGGGCACTTGTTGCATTATTTTCTGTACTTTTCTATGTGTTGGAGATATTCCATAATAAAACGAGCAGAATTTGTAAATGAGGGATTGAGGTCAATGTCGAAGACTCTTCCAGTTCTCTGAGTCACCTTTGGATGGGGCATTCGTGTCCCTGTTCTGTCTTGCACGTGTTGGCTCCGCATTACTTCTTCCATTCCTAGAACTGAATACTGAAACAGTTTCCCACTGTGACTACTGAGAGAGAGAGAGACATACGCGGGGTTGGGTGGGGGATGATGATGTTCATGTGCACCCCAAGGAGTCTCCCTTCCTTCTACCCACATCCAAGTCATGGGGCCCCTCTTTCCTCTGCACATTCCCTCCCAGGGCTGTGCAAGAAGTCACCTCTGTGACAATGTTTGCTCCGTGGTCTGAGGCGCCTGAATGCCTGTGTGGTCCCCTGGGCTCCCTCGCCTAATTGCTGTGAGACTTTGGGTTTTGGATTTCTCATTTGCTAAGTGTGTGCAGGGGGACATCCACAATTCTTGTTTCTTTCCGGGCTCTGGCATGCTTTTAATCTCTATGCCCTAGACAGCCACCCCCATCAATGAGATAATAGTAAAAATAACAAATGCAGCCATTATGTATTTAGCAACTGATAGATGGTTATGTCATTGAATCCCCACAACAGACCTCTGACAGATGAAGAGCCTGAGGTCAGAGAGGTCCTGTAGCTTGCCCCAGGAAATGTAGGGGAGACTAGTGGAGTTGGAGCTTTCCAGAGTGGAGGGAAGAGGGCTGCCTTTGCATTGACTCTGCCCACCCAGCCTTCCAGCCACCCGACCACATTTCCTCCTACTCAGCCCAGGCTCTGGATCACCACCAATGCCTGAATCTTCCCTGGGAAGGCTTGGCCAGGCAGGGCTTGAGTCAGATGGACTTTGGCTGCCTGGGGGTTTTGGGAGCCAGGCCTGAGGAAGCTGGGGACAGCCAGTGAAGCCCTGAGGTCTCACACATGCCAGACCCCTTGGCACCAGGGTTGCCCACAGTCCCTGGCCTCGGAAGTAGGGAGAGTGGGTAGAAGAGTATTCACACTCAAAGTGCTGCAAACATCTGAATATAAGCTCTGGCCGGGGCTGTGAGCCTTTGCAACCCCCTCCCTTGCTTCAAAACAATACTAGTTCACATCTGCTGAGACCTTACCACCAGCCAGCGCCCCTGTGAGAGTCTTATGCATGTTAGTTAACTTCATCCTCTCAACAATTCTACCAGGTCTGTCCTATATTTGCCCCCATTATACTTATGAGCAGGCTGATACACAGAAAGGTTAAACTACTCCAGACCATGCACACAGCCATGGAATTTTTCAATTTCAAAAATTCTGGCCCAGAGCTTACCCCCTAAGTAAAGCACAAGTCACAGGCCTGTCCTCACGATGGCTGAGAGGCTGGGCTCTGACCATTCTCATTTATGCAGATGAAGAGGCCAAGGCTGGAGAGTTTGGATTCAAGGCTCACCTTTGGTCATTAGTGGCATCTGGACCTGAAGCCAGGCCACTCAGAGGGTGGGGGACGGGCGGGGAGGGGGGAGAGCAGGAGAAACTAGAGGACTGTCCTCCTGAAGAGCCTTCTTCACTGCAGTGCTCTCCACGCCCTCCCACCTGCCATCCCTAGTGAGCACCTATGTGGAGGCAGCTGCCCCAGTGAGGGCTGGATGCTAGGTGAAATAGCACTGCCTGGGGGCATCTTTCTGCCCCTCTGTGCACTCCCCACCCAGGGGGAACCAGGACTGGCTGTGGGACTCACCATTCCACCTCAGCTGGGTGGTGGTGCAGGTCTCAATTTGGCTACAAACTCTAAATGTTGATTTAATTTGTACCAGGCTAGACTTCTTTATGTCTGAAATAAGACCTTTGATGACGCCTAGAAATGACTAGAAAGACTACCAGGGCTGCTGGGTGTTTGAGAGGTGGGGCAGTACCTTCGACAGATCTCATCTGAAAGCTGTGAGGACAGAGGAGAATTGCTTCAGCTCATTGCCATTCTCCAAGGCCCCCTCAGCTCCTTGCCAGGCACTGGTGGGGGACACAGGGAGCAGCAGGCTTCCCCTGGCTGGGAGTTGTGGCTCTGAGGCCGGGCTTCTCCACTGACGATCTTCCCAGAGGGAGCTAGCTATGCCTGAGAAAGTCACAGCCCATGTGTCCCCACAATGGCCTCTCATGAAGTCCTGAGAATAGGCATCTTCATATCCAAGA
This sequence comes from Murina feae, assembly GCA_004026665.1. Lineage (NCBI taxonomy): Eukaryota > Metazoa > Chordata > Mammalia > Chiroptera > Vespertilionidae > Murina > Murina feae. The sequence goes on along the minus strand of PVJC01017466.1, from coordinate 19,174 downwards.
GGTGGCCTGTCTGTCACCACATCCTCAGCAGACACGGCCCTGCTTGCATCCACTTGCTGGCTGAGGTCTGGTCTCAGGTTCCACCGCCCATCCAGTCAGAGACCAGGCCACTTTCCTTGCTTTTGTTTGTTGGTTGTTAACTGTTATTGATTTTTTTCTCCCATTCTGTAGGTTGCCTTCCTTTCATTTTTTTAAACACACATAACAACATTTACCACCTTCACCACTTTTCAGTGTACAGTTCAGTGGCATTAAGTACATTCACATTGTGCAACTACCACCACCATCCACCCATCCACCCACAGAGCTTTTTCATTATCCCAAAGTGAAACTGTACCCATCAAACACAACTTCCCGTTCCCCTTCCCTGCCACCCTCAGCAACCACCATTCTATTTTCTCTGTGAATCTGACTGCTCTAAGTATCTTTTATAAGTGGAATCATACAGTACGTGGCCTTTTATAATTGGTTTATTTCACTGAGCATAATGTCCTCCAGGTTCATCCATGTGGTAGCGTGTCTCAGAATTTCCTTTATTTTTTAGGCTGAATAATATTCCACTGTATGCATAGACCACATTTTGTTTACCTATTCATCACTAGGAAAAAAATGTGGACAGACACTTGGTTTGCTTCTTGGCTATTGGGAATAGTGCTGCTCTGAACGTGGATGTACAAATAGCCCTTCGAGACCCTGCTGACAAGTCTTTTGAGTATATAGCCACAAGTGGAATTGCTGGGTCACATGGTGGTTCTATTTTTAATTTTTTGAGAAACTGTCACCCTGTTTTCCACAGCAGCTGCACCATTTTACATTCCTACCAACAGGTCCCAAGGGTTCCAATTTCTCCACCGACACTTGTTATTGATTAAAAAAAAAAAAAAGTAACCATCCTAGTGGGTGTGAGGTGGTATCTCATTGTGGTTTTGGCATGCATTTTCCTAATGATTAGTGATGGTGAGCATTTTTTCATATACTTCTTGGCCATTTGCATATCTCCTTTGGAGAACTGTCTATTCAAGTCCTTTGCCCAGTTTTTAATCTAGTTGTTTGGTTTTTCATTGTTGTTGAATTGTAGGAGTTCTTTATATATTTTGGTTATTAAAACCTTGCCACATGTGTGATTTGTAAATGATTGCTCCTGTTCTATAGGTTGCCTTCCTTTAGGTTTTTTTTTTTTTAATAAACCTTCTATTAAGGTAGAACCTACATACAGAAAAATGCATAAAACACAAGGATATAGCTGATGGATTGTCACAAAGTGAGCACACCTGTGGGACTGAAGGTCCCACCCCTTCCTTTCTCCTGCCTGTCCCTTTCCCTTCTCTCTTCCCCAGAAGTCACAAGTAACAACATAGATTAGTTTTACCTATTTTTAAATTCTGTATAAATGGAATATCACAGCATGTGCTCCTTTTTATTCCTGGCTTCTTTTGCTCATCACTCTTGGAGATTATTATATGTAACTGTAATTTGGTTTTATTTATTGCTATATATTATTCCATGAATGGGTCTGCTACAAATTACTCTTTCACCTGTTGAAGGACATCTAGACTATTCCCCAGTTGAGGATGCTGGCTGTCTGGAATTACTATTGATGAGGCATTCCCCTGCCTGTGCCCCGTGGGCCTCACAGTGGACTCTGGGATAAGGGCACTGTTATGCCCCATCTGAGAGAAGGGAGGGGGGATATGGGGAGAAAATCACCTGCCAGGGCCAGAGCTGGGACTCTGCCCATTACTATCTGACCAGCCACCTTAGAGGCCTCCCCTGCTCCAGGTCAGGCCACTCCCAACCTCTTTCACAATTTCCACACCTTGTGTGGCATGTTTGTTTTCTGCCTGCCGTTCCCCAGCAAGTACTACACTTCCATGCCTCAGTATTCTTTTGTATGCGATGATGCTGTTTAGAGAGTTATGTGAGATGGTCCCTGAGAAGGGATTAATTGAGTGGCTAGATTATTATTCCTGCTCGTTATTGTCATCATGGAGACAAAGGAGGCATTGTTTCCTGGTCCCTACCAACTGGAGCTTGACACCCTCCTTGTCACATCAATTATTCTTTTGTGCTTCTAGCCTCCCTTGAGCTTAGCAAAATTTGTCTTTCCAATAAAATCTCCGTGCCTAGGACACTGTCCCTCTCTTTTCCGGCCCGTTGAGGATCTCTGAGCCAGATAGCTCTTCTGTTCTCCCACAGCCAGCCAGTTAAATTAAAAGTTTTAAAAGGTGATACATGTCCACAGTATAAAATTTAAAAGTCTCAAGAGAAAAACAGGAAAATCAGGGTTTTTTCTCTCTTTTTTTCACTCCTGTGCCCCTACCATCTAGTCTCCTCCCAGGGCTCCAATATTTCCAGTCCCTTGTGTATGTTTCCAGAAATGTTCTATCATATACAGGAATTACTCCTGCATTTTCATTTCATACAAATGGAACTCTGTTCACACACATTCTTCCCCTAACATTATTATTATTATTATTTCCTATTATTATTTTTTACAACAACAAAAACAAACAAATTAAGCAAAGCAGCCCCAAATCATTGCTACTTAATTTTTTTTTTTTTTTTTGAAACAGCTCAAGACTCACAGAAGTTGCAAAAATAGTACAGAGTTCCCGTGGACCTTTCACCCAGCTTCCCTCAGTTCCCCCCCCCCCCCCCCCCAGTGATAACATCTTACATAATCCACAGCGCATTGTCAAAACCAGGAAATTGACATGGGTACAATATTATTAACCCGAAATCAAACCTTATTTGGATTTTACCAGTTTTTCCATGCAATCATTGTTTTGTTTTCTGGTGCAAAGTTCTATGAAATTTTATCACATGGATGGATTTTGTAACCATCAGGATATAAAACTGTTCCAATCACCACAAAGCAACACCCTCATGTAAACACTTTATAGTCACTCCTTTCCCCAGTCCTATCCCCTAACAACTGATGAATTGTTCTCCATCACTATAATCATGTTATAATGACAGTGTTATATAAATAGAACCATACAGCAGGTAATCTTTTGAGATTGGCATTTATTTTTATTTTTTGCTCAGCATAGTGCCCTTGAGATAAATTCAATGTCTTGTGTTTATTGGCAATTCATTCCTTTTTATTGCTTTGTAGTGTTCCATTTAATGGACACACCACAGTTTATCCATTCACCTATTAAGGACTGTTGGGTTGGTTCCAGTTTTGGGCAATTACAATTCAAGATGCTACGAATGTCTATACACAGGTGTTTATATGAACCTAAGTCTTCATTTTTCTAAGCTAAATACCCAGAAGTACAATTGCTAAGTTAGTTGTATGCTTAACTGGATAAGAAACTGTCAAACCATTTTCCAGAATGGCTACACCATTTTACATTCCCACCAGTTCTGGTTGCTCGGGGTCCTTATCAGCCCTTGATTGTGTTAGTAATTTTTATTTTAGCCTTTAAAAAAATTCAGAGAGAGAGGAAGGGAGAGAGAGAAATGTTGATTTGTTTTTCCACTTATTTATGCATTCATTGGTTAATTCTTGTATGTAACCCTGACCAGGGATTGAACCCACAACCTTGGTGTATTTGGGATAATGCTGTAACCAATTGATCTATTGGGCCAGGCCATTTAATAGGTTTGTAATGCTATTTCTCCAGAGCTTTATTTTGCATTTGCCATTACATAGCATTTTTGGTGAACTACCTGTTCAAATTTTTTGTCCATTTTCAAATTATTTTTTTGTTTTCTTACTATTGAGTTTAGAGTATTCTTTATATATTATTTTTTTTAAATCCTCACCCCAAGGATATGTTTATTGATTTTAGAGAGAGAGGAGGGGGGGGGAGAGAATCATTAATGTGAGAGAGAAACGTCAATTTGTTGCCTCCTGTATATACCTTAGCTGGGACTCGAACCCGAAACCTTTTGGTGTACAGGAAGATGCTCCAACCCACTGAGCCAGCCAGGGCACACAGCAAACATTTTTAATTCTGATGAGGTCCAACTTATCCATTTTTTTCTTTTTATGGATCATGCCTTTGGTGTTATGTCTAGACACCGTGCCTTTTACTTTATATCTGTAGATAGTTTCATATCAGCATGTAAAGAGCTTCCTTATTATGTTTTTGTGGCTACAAGTATGCCAGCGTATAAATAAAGCATAATTGACTTAACCAGTTCTCTGTTTGGGACCTAACTGTTTAAACTTGTGCTACTAACAACAGTGCTGTAATAAATAACCTTGAGCATACATTATACTCAGTCTGTGGCTTCAACACGCCTGTGGGTTAAATTCCCAGAAGTGCGGTTGTTAGCCAAAGGTTTCAAGCATTTGTAATATCGATAGTATCTTCCCCAGGACCTCCCACTATGATGTCTGAGTGATTACCATGCCTTCCACCTCTTAACACAGGGTTTTATTGGATTGTTTTGGTCTTTACCAATTTGGGAAGTGAAGAATGATTTCTCTGTGTGGTATTAGTTTAGCCCTCTCTGAAAGCGCTTCCTGTGTTTTCCTTCCTGTGCATGTTCGGCTCCTCTCCTGGGCCTACTTTCCTCCTAGGCTCCTGGCCTGATTCATTAGAGGAAGCCTACCCTTCGCTTTCTGAATGAGGTGGGCGTGGGACCAAGGACTCACTTCCAGGCCAGTTCTCACTCGCCTATGAGGCTGAGATCTGACCTGCTACTGTGAATCTCTTCTGTGTTGGCTCAGTGTATCCATCTATGAAATGGGGATGAGAATAGCACCTACATGTATGACTATTGAGATAAATTCTTGAGTAAATATGTGTGAAAGCACTTAGAACAATACCTGGAACACAGTAAGTCACAGAGAAGTATTAGCTGTCTATATAGTTCACTGTAGTTAATAATACTGCACCGTAGCATGGACAAAGCCCTAAAGATGTGAGAGTGCAAGAAATGTGTGGACAGTGTAGGGAGAAGTTGGTGCTGAGAGGATGGAGGTACTAGGTCAGCGTGTCCTTTGGTCTCTGGTTCCCATGGAGGTGACCTGTAGCAGCAGAACCTGCTGACCAGAGCAGGCCAGTGGCAGGAGCAGTGGGACTCTCAGCTCATTGCTAGGACAGGAAAGCTAAGGGACGTAGAGACCCATGACCCAGATCATCTTTCTCAGTCTGGATAGAGGGAGGGGTCCAGCCTACCCCACAAATGGCCTACAACCTTTTGGTGCACGAGATGATGCTCCAACGAACTGAGCCACCCTGTCAGGACTTGAAAGCATTTTGCACAATCAAGCTTGCTTATTCTTGTGTCTCTGTCATTGCTGTGATGATATGTCCAGGTTAGTCGGTGTGACAAATGGTACCAAGCTCAGCCACTCCAGTTGTCCTAGCTGAGGTCATTCTGCATGAGCCTCTAGCCAGCCAGCCCTGTATGTCTGATCAAGCCCAGCCATGATCAGCAGAGCAGCCTAGACCTCGACCTAGAGTAGCTGCTCCCAAGCTGGTGAGCAGTCACTGCTTAATATTGTGTGCCACTGGCATTTTAGGGTTGCTTGTTACACAGCATCATTGTGGCAATGAGTAACTGACACAGCAACCTCATTCTACTCCCTCAGGTATCTTTCTGGTTATTGGTTTTTGCACATGTGAAAGTATAACTTCTATATTGTCCAGGCTGCAGATCAGTCTTCTACTTGGTACCAACTCAGTTTTCCCCTCTTTAGCAAACACAGATCTCTTTTATTCCTTTTAGCATTATCTACGGGGCCATACCAGCTTATGCTCAGTCCTTTATTGATGGGCATTTGAGTTTTTACTATATTTTCAGTATAACCATTGAGATCCTTGTGCCTTCATCATTGAGCACATATATGAAGACCTCTGAGATCCTCACCATGAACTTGAGGATCAAATATCTACAATTCAAGGTTTGATAGGTACCACTTAATTCAAAAGGTTAGACTTCCAATATTGAATCCATCAAAGAAAAAGGGCATTAAAAGCCTTGTGGTTTAGGGAGATACCATGCACAGGATGAGGATTTCTGAGTGGTTTATAGCATCTATCCATCACTCATTCATTCATTTAATAAATATTTAGTGAGTATCTGCTATGTGCCAGGTGTTATTCTGGGCCCTGGGGACAGAGCAATGAATACAACAGACAAAAATCCTGCCTTGGTTAATTTTATATTCTGTGAGAGTTAATAGATCACATACACACAAAGGAAAACATTTAGGACATTAGAAGGTGATAATGATGCAGAGAAAAACAGGCAGGGGAAAGGGGCACCCTATAAATTAGCTGGTTATGGTTGCTATAACAAAGTTCCACAGACGGGGGGCCTTAAACAACAGAAATTTATTTTCTCACAGATCTGGAGGCCAGAAGTCCAAGATCAAGGTTGGTTTCTTTTGAGGCCTCTATCCTTGGCTTGCAGACCACTACCTTTCTTTGTGTCCTCATATTTGTGTTCCCTTTATGTATGTCTGTGTCCTAACCTCTTTTTATAAGGACATCCGTCATATTGGATTAGGGCCATTTTAACTTAATCACATCTGTAAAAATTCTTTCAATTATGGTCACATTCTGAGGTCCCAAGGGTTAGGAATTCAATATGAATTTTTATTTTTTGGTGTGTGTGTGGGGCGGCAGGGGTGGGGGGGAGGGAGAGAGACACAATTCAGCCCATACAGGGATGCTTCAGTGAGCTTGGAGGTGAGACCCCTGGATGCCTTTAGGAGCATTCCAGACATCAGTAAAGATTATGAAGTAAGAGCATAGCATGCCTGGTAGGTCTGAGAAACAGCAAGGAGATTGGAGCAGAGTGAAGCAAATAAGATGGAGGGAGTTAAAGGTAATAAGGTCCAGGAGGTCCCAGCAGCAGGTTGTGCTGGACCTTGTAGATCATGGTGGGTACTTTGGTGTTTACCCTGTGCGAGGTGGGAGCCACAGAAGGGTTCTGAGCAGAGGAAGTATGGGACTGCCTTATGCTTTAACAGAACCCCTGTGGCTGCTGTGTGAGGAAAAATTGAAGAGGGTGCTGTTGCCATGCGCTCACCATGTGCTCTCAGTTCTGCAGCAGAGCATTGCTCTTCCCCGACCCCTTTAGAGCCAGGAACGGCATAGGACTTACTTTGAGCAGAGTACTGTCATGGCTTCTGGGAAGCACATGTGAGCATACTCTAGGCCATGTTCCCTCTTTCCCCTTCTGTGGTGACTGTCAGTATTGTAGAGTCAAGTTCTAGACAGGCTGCCCATCAACCTGGGTCCCAGACCATAGTCAGAAGAGGATATAGCAGGAACAATGTGTTTATACCACTGGCATATGAGGATTGCTTGTTATTACAGCACATCTCAGCCTATCCTGACTAACAGAGAAAGGAGACAGAAATGGGACCTCAGTGAGGGAGACTGATTTATCCATGTGGGAGATGATGGGGCTTGGGGCATGATGGCAACAGTGGGAATGGTAAAGACGTGGTTGGTCTCTGGACATATTTTGAAAGTGGAGCTAATAGGATTTGCTGACAGATTGAATGTGGATTATGAAAGAGATGAGCAAGGATGACTCCAAGATTTCTGTCCTGAGCAGTAGAAAAACATGGAGGAGCCATTAACTAAAGTAGCATGACCAAGGAAGACCAGGCCTGGAGAGTGCAGCAGGCCATGAGTTGGAGAGGCCCATGTAACTCAGTCCCAGGGGAGGCATCGAGAGGTCAGAGGGTTATATGCTGAAACCATGAGCTACCAAAGTGAGCACAGCAGCTCTTTTTGTCTGTAGGGGTCCGGGATCCTCTCCTACCTCTAAATTCCAGCTTTCTGCAGAGCTGGAGTAGGCAAGCTGGCAAGCCACTGGAAAATCTCAGGTTTAAGTGAGAGAAAACAAACTCAAACTGATCAGCAGTAAAAAAAAAAAAAAAAAAAAAAAAAAAAAAAAAAAAA
>PVJC01017466.1:0-11191 GCA_004026665.1 Murina feae | reverse complement strand
CTGGCCCTGGTCAGGACACATGCGGAGGCAATCAACTGATGTGTCTTTTTCACATCCACCCAGCCTTGGCCACATTTAGGTGGTTGAGCTGGAAGAAAAGTGGACAGAGGGAGAGCCAATCTCCTAGGCCCTAAGACCTGTTCTGGTTCAGGGCACCCAGAATAGCCCCCAGGGCGAGCAGGTGATGGGGAAGGACAGGTCTAGAGGAGGGCCTTTCTCCTGTCAGAGCTGTCCCCAATGGGTGCACTGCCTGGGGGGAGATGGAGGGTGGGAAGTGGGAGGGTGCTGCAGAAGTGGTTTTGGAAAAGTCAGAATTCAGTCATTCTGCTGCACATCACCTGGGGCTCATTAGGCCTCTGGGAGGCCTGGGGATCTTCATTTTAACCAGGGTCTCGGCGAATTCCCATGGGAACCACTGGCCCCAGAGCATCTGGGAGATTTCCCAACTCTGAGGTTCCTGGGAAAGGAAACTGACTGTGCCCCAGGCCAGGATCAGCCAAAGTTACCCAAGAGCTCTTGGCTCTTCCCTTAAGGTGGGGCTCCCTGAGTTACAGGGATGGAACACTGTGGGAGGAAGGCCATAGGGCTGCCCACCTGCCCCGGGTCCCTGGGCCCACCGTGCTGATGTTTACTGTCTAGACACTGGGCTTTGTGCCCAGGCAGCTGTTGGCAGCCAGATGTGACCACTGGGGCTCAGAGGGCTGAGGTCACTTGCCCAGCGCCTCACAGCTACTCAATGGTGGGGCCAGGATTTGAACCCACATCTGCCAGCCCCAAGGCATCTGTGGCTGTAACCAAAAGGAGCATGTGGCATTCGTTAGACACACATCTGGCCCACAGTGGCTTGTTTTTGTGTCCTTTTATAACAAATAATAATAATAAAAAAACTCAATCACTGACATTTATGGAGTGTCAGTTAGTGAGAGCCAGGCCCTTACACGGTGACATCATTTAATCCCCTCAATCGCCCTCGAAGGGCCAGATTGTTTTCATCCCTGTTTGCAGAGAAAACTGAGGCAAAGTGACATAGTAGACATTTGTTTTCATTGCCTGCTTAGCATTCTTCACCCCTTTTAATGGGAGGGACACCCCAATTTCCCTTTGGGGAACCTCCCTCTCCTCAGTGTTGGCGGTCTTGTCAGAACTCTCCTCTGACTGTGGGGTAGGCTCAGGGGCCAGTTCTCCTGGAACTTTGACTTTTGAATCCCGAGAAACATCTTCACCTTGAAGAATGCCCACTGTCCTTGCTCCAGGCCCCACATCGGAGCGCTGCTGATTCTGAGACTCTGATTCCAAGAGTGGCCTCCCATCCTTCCAACAAAGCCCCGCATCTGTGGCTGCAGTTAGCTGAGCCGGCTGCTGTTCCTACCAGCTATTCGAGGGAGCTCCCAAAGTTCACACAGGTGACGCAGGACTCAATCCCGGATGGCCTGGCCCCAGAGTCCACCGCCAGGGGCGGCACCTCTCAGGTGAAATAGGGAACAAACAATTCCTGGGGCCCAGGGACATTGCCCGAAGTGGCTGTGCAGTTTGCATTCTCTCCCACACACAGCGCACTGTTTCTGTAAGAGGCTAATGTCATAAACGGTGCAGATGATTTTTGTTGTCTTCAATATTCAGGACTTCACAGACTCCATGGGACCAGATCCTGGTACCAAAGAGGTATATGTATGCACCCCAGTGTGAGCTACTCCCCTGAAAGGTATTCGGCTCCTTATTACCACCCCAGGCCTCTATGCAGAAACCCCTCCCACATCCACACCCACTCCCACTGCTCTGGGGTCATTGGCAGAGCCTGGGCCCAAGGGAACCTTCTCCAGTGGTCGGGGTGGATAGAGGTCCAGCATGACAGTGCTTCTTAGATCAACTTGCCTAAGTCTTCCCCAGCTTTGGGTATTCTCCCCCTAGTTCACTTTTTGTCATAGCCACCTCCCTCCTGTACTATCATTTTTAACCATTTTGTATTAAATTGCCACATATCCATTCTTTACTTAAAGGACTTCATTCACATTAGTGCTGGAAAGGGCACCGTGCATAAATAGAATACAGCAATGCCCAGAGAACCACATACATCACAGACCAACTAGATACTGCAGTCTGCCCTGAGTCCAGGTCGGCCAGGCCTTTGCCACGGAGTTCCTCAGGGGTTATCTAGGTGTTGGAGATGCTCAGGCCCATGGTGAGCCTCCCTGCTGGATGTGATCAGCAAGAAAGGGTCGAAGGGAACCTGAAAACAATTAGTTGCTCTGTGCGTGAACTGATGCTATTTCAGGCCACGTTGTGTGCACATGCTTCACATTTGGGAAACACTGGTTGTCACTGTACAGGTGAAAACAGAGAGGGAAAGGATCTTGTCCATGGCCACACAGCACAACGGGGGAAGAGAGACTGGAACAGGGGCTATCCCAACCTCATTCCAGCTCTTTCTGTAGCACCTTGCTTTTTCTCCTTAAAGCATTTCAGATGCTCCAGGCAACTCCTGAATATGCGGGACCACATTTTAATCTCCGGCAGCCACTCCCCTTCCATCTGTTGGGTTTGGGCCCTCCTCCTCACCCCCACTGCACCCAGTTGGTGTGGGCTCTGCAAATGCGAACTCATTTAAATGTCAGCTGGAGCAACACCCAGCTAGAAAGGCAAACAGGTGACAAAAATAGATGTGACAATCACAGTATCCTAGACTGTCAGCAGGCGCTTCCAGGCCCTCTTAACCATTCCTGGGGTAAGTAGCCCTTGAAGAATCTAGATAATGGCAGACTCCTGCCCAGGGAAGACCCACACGCGTGCGTGCGTGCACACACACACACACACACAGACACACACAGAATTTTGCAGGCAGTTTTGAGGGGCCATAGGCCCATTCCACCTCAATATCTCATATTTTTTTAATCTGTCTCCTGGATTGGGGTTCCAAGAAAAGAGTTTGTTGTAAATAGCAACTTGATCCCAAGAATGTGGAAACAACTGGTCTTGGTGACTTTTCGAGCAGCTCCCGGTTAATGAGCTATGAAGAAAGGCTCAAGTCCACTCCAGAAGCAATGGGTCAGGGTCCACCTTTTGCAACCAGAAACCTCACCCCCTGATTTATCTGTTTGGGAGGGTAAGGCTTGAGGTTTATCTTAAAGGCGGGGGCACTTCTGTAGCGTCAGTCAACCTCTTTACCCACTTTGAAGAGGATCCAAGGTGCCATGTCAGCCAGGGAAGTGACGCCAGGTCTCCGGTCTCTGGGTCTCTGGTCTCTGGGTCTCTGTGCCCAGCCTCCACAGCCATGGCCCCCACCCCCTGCCTGCACAGTCCTGGGACACCATCTGCCCAGAACACAAAAGCAGCCACGCCCCCTGGCTTATGCAACTCTGAGGTCCTGGCCGAGGTCCTGAGTGGCCTCGATGTGTGTGCCTCACTTTTGTCATCTCAGTTCCCCCATCTTCACAGGAGAGGGGATCACTGGGGCCAGGATCAGCCCCGCACATGCTCCTCTTCTTGTTCTATGACTTTCTATGCATAAGATCTTGCATGGCTGCATCTGAAATCTCTCTCTTCTCGTGGTGGCTTTGTTTCTTAGCAAGGATTTGGGTAAAAGTTGTCCCACCCTGAAAGGAAGTGGTAGGGACAGAAGCTGAACAATAGGGCTGGAGAGAGAGGCCTGGGGACAGGAAGAATGGGTGATTGATGAGAGGGGAATGAGAATTTGTTGAAAAGTGGCCGCAGGGAGAGGAGCAGAAGTACTGAGGGTGCCTGGCCATGATTCAAGCAATTTGTAGGCGCCAATAAGAGGCATCAATGGTTGGGAAGGGCCAATTTCCACCTGCTATGAAAGACTAACAGGAAGGTCATAGCTTCGCGCTAAGGCCTCAGGTCACTGACTCGATGCAGGTGGGACTAAGTCAGCTCCTGTGTTAAGCTGGGCCAAGAGGCAGGCATGTCGTGAGTACCGTCTTCCCCTCGCCCACTCCTATGCCCTCCCAGGTTCTCTGTGCTGTATATGCTGTAGAATGTGCTCTCTGGCCAGGACTGTTGGGCTCTGGTGTGCCATCAAGCACAAGATCTGAGGAGGACAGATGGTCCATACTTGTTGCCTCAGTTTCCTCATCCATGCAGTAGGGATAATCATCTCCAGTATTGCTGGGAGTCTGAGATGGGTGGTGGGTATGGAAGATCTGTCTGGGTGGTGGCGGGGAGAGCATTCTACAGACCCAGTAGATAACCTCCTTGAGCCTACAACTCAGAGGTGACAAACTCAGATGCCAGTGGCATTTGAAAATGAGGGTACACTGTTGGCTGGTGGTTGCATGTTCAGCCCCAGGGCCATTCGTTTTCATCATTGAGAGGCAGACGGGTATAGTGGCCATGAGCACACACTTTGGAGCCATACCTGAGCCCAAATCTTGGTTCTACCACTTATCACCTGTGAACCTCTGAGTCTCAGTTTCCTCACTTGTAAGGATTAATAAATGATAAGATACATCATTGGCAAATAACATACCTGTTTTTTTCTTATCCCACTTCAATGGCAGACATTGCTAATCGATCAAGACATCTGTTTTCTTCTTTTGTACCATGGGAAACATTATGAATTGATAAAAATTTCTTTCCTGAGCCTCAGAATCTTTCTGTGAGTCCAGAGCTCCAGGCAGCCACTCCCAATAGATAAGATTTAGCATTTAAGATGAAACCTTTATGCCATCTTTGTTATAATGCCTACAGAGCACAATTCCTGGCACAGAACTGCCCCTGTATAAATGTCAGTTACCATACAGGCTCTGCTCAGTGCAGGAATCCTAACAATTATCCCCACTTCTGCTGACTCACCTCCAGTGATGGAATTCACTACTTCCTCAGACTGGCCATCACTGCTGTCACTCAGGCTGCTACTGGACAGTTCTGATGATTAGGAAGTTCTCAAATCTCCCTCCCAGTATTTCCCTTTTCCCTCCGTCTATGGCAAAGTCCTCCCTTCTTTCCTGGATGAGCTGCCATTATGGATTGAGGTGATTTATTTTTAGTTGATACATTTGAACCACCCAATGAATAAAACCTTCTCTCAGCTTGCATGTATGTGATCCTAGACTAGATAAGCCACTTCTGATAGACATGTTTGGGGGAGTGTGTGTGTGTGTGTGTGTGTGTGTGTGTGACAGATTGTGTGGGTGAGGGAGAGAGAGAAAAGAGAGAGTAAGAATGTATTTTAAAGCCTCATAATACACCAGGCCAATGTCACTCCTTATGTAAGCCTATAGCTTCTCTGAGGATTGGGGCTGCATTCAGGGCCCCATCATTAGCTGATTAAGGCTGATTATTCCAAGGGGAGGGACAGTAAAGAGGGACATGAAGTTACATAACTCTCCATTTATTTTGATTTAATCCACGCTTCTAAATTTAGGAGTTGGAAGACTGCAAAGATGAGTCCCTGGCATTCAGAGATGGTGCTGGCCACATGGGGCCATGGGGCCGGTGAGTGCTGGAGCTCACGGTACCCACAATTGAGATGGGGGATTTTTGCAGGGGGACAGTTTCGGGGACTCATCTTACAGTGCCTGAAGAACTTGCATGGGCAGCCAGTGGACATTTCACACCCTGGAGCAGGTGCATATGCAATGGGGGTGGGAGGGAACACTGGTGTAGAGGGTGGAGAGCATGGTGATGAGGTGAACTGCAATCCAATTAGAACACTGGGCAGTTCTAGGACAATCTGGGCAGTCAGGGTTCCCTGGGGCACAGCATGCATTTGTGTGTGGTCTGGTGTAGCCACTTCCACATGGATCTCCTTTCTGCTGGGGCTCATAGCTTTCACCTTCCGAATTATTTTATACAGGGGTGTGGAAAGTCACTACAGCCATTCAGGTTATGCCCTGCTCAGGGGCACCATATCTAAGTGAGCACCTCACATCGAAGATAGCATCGACTCACATGTGTGAAGATAATATTTTAAAGATGGCTTCCAAGGATGCTGTGAAGGAATTGTAATTACACCACTTTTCTGGAAGCTGGAAGCCAAGTGTCTTGAACAAAGGAAGCCCTTTTTTGATTTGCACAAAGACTCTGAGGGTGAGCAGCAGCCTTCCTCTAGCTTCCACTGGTGCTAGCTGGATCCAACTCTGAGTTCGAGTCACAGTGACCCACTTCAGAGAGAAGTTGCTGAAAATGAGGGTGAAGAACAGCGTCAGAGCTGTGACTAGTTGTTCAAGGCCTCAGAAACATTTCCCAGGCCATTGCAAAGAGGTGAGAACACTCAGTAATAGCACATGAGATAAAGTGCAGATAAAAAGCACTTGATTAGCCGTAAAGAATCCACACCCATTTTAGGAAGTGCTGCATAGTTATGTCACAGCTGAACAGGAGCCAGACTTGGGCTCAGCCACTTTCTAGCTCTCTAAGGTGGGATGCGTCAGTTCACCTTTCTGGGCTTCCATTGGATCAGCTGTAAAATGGAAATCAGGTGGCCCATTGCCATTTAAGAATCAAATGGGGCCCTGTCTGGTTTGCCTGTGGGTAGAGTGTTAGCCTGTGGACTGAGGGGTCCCGGGTTTGATTCCGGTCGAGGGCACGTACCCAGGGTTGTGGGCTCGATCCCTAGTCCACAATCAATGATTCTGTCTCATCATTGATATTTCTCTCTCTCTCTCTCTCTCTCTCTCTCTCTCTCTCTCTCTCTCTCTCTCCTCTCTGAAATATATATACATAATGGGTTAGGGTGAGTTTCTCATCTTTTGGAATATATATATATATGATGGGTTAGGGTGAGTTTCTCATTTTTTGGAATATATATATATATATATATATATATTATATGATGGGTTAGGGTGAGTTTCTCATCTTTTGGAATATCTATACTAATAAAAAGGTAATATGCTAATTAGATTGAACATCTTTCAGACGACCTTCTGGATGTTCTTCTGGACAAAGCCATGGTGGCAGGACTGAGGCAGAGGCAGTTACAGTTTATCAGGCAGGCAGAGAGCAGTTAGGAGGATCAGGCTGGCAGGGGAGAGCAGTTAGGGTGATCAGGCCAGCAGGCAGGTGAGTGGTTAGGAACCAGTAGCCCCGAGGGTTCCCTGATTGGAGAGGGTGCAGACCAGGCTGAGGGACCCCCATGAGTGCACAAAGTTTTGTGCACTGGGCCCCTAGTGTGTGTGTGTATATATATATATATTATGATGGGTTAGGGTGAGTTTCTCATCTTTTGGAAAAAAAAAAAAAAAAAAAATATATATATATATATATATATATATATATATATATATATATATATATTTCAGAGAGGAGAGAGAGAATCAAGTGGGAAAACAGCTGTGAAAGACCCTGTTCCAGAGCCTGGCTCCTAGTGGGTGCTCTCTAAATGCTTGATTTCTCTCAACACTACTTAATTTTTTTTAATTTATTTAAAAAATATTTTTATTGATTTCAGAGAGGAGGCGGGGAGAGGTAGAAACATCAATGATGAAAGAGAATCATTGATCAGCTGCCTCCTGCATGTCCCACACTGGGGATTGAGCCAGCAACCCAGGCATGTGCCCTGACTGGTAATCAAACCATGACCTCCTGGTTGATAGGTCGAGACTCAACCACTGAGCCATGCCTGCTGGACTCAACATTACTCTGAAAAGTGGCCAGGCCATTTAAACACTAGAATATGGTACTTTCTTTGAAATCCCATGTACTTAGAAAAAAAGTCATGTTTAGTATTCTAGTTAAAAATATCCTTTATGTCTGACTTCCTGCCTGCCAGTCTAAGATGGTCCCCTGCCACACTCACAAGCTCACTCCACTCCTTGCTATTTCCTGGATGTGCCAGGCCTGTGCCCACCTCAGGACCATGGCCTTGTTCTTCCTCTCCCTGGAATGCTCTCCCCTCATCTTTCCACGACTGGCTCCTTCTCATGTGTCTGGTCTCTGCACCAATGTCACTTCTTCAGTGTAGCCCCTGGCAGTTCGAACCACCTCACTCTGTCTTAATTTTCTGCAGGGTCCTTATTGCTTTCTTATGCTTTATTTCTTTGCTCACTTGTCTATATATTCTATCTTCACCACCAAAATCTAAGCTTCATGAGAGCAGAGATTTTTTTCTGTCTTGCTCACCACTGAGTCCTAAAACACAGGCATCTAGTAAACGTTTGCTGATGCTGAATAATGTTTGTAAAGAGAATGAAGCCAGGTCGGCTCCTTCTAAGCTCACCAAGTGCCTTTCCTTCCCTCCTCCTGCCTTGTCTCTTGCTCTTTCTTTCTACCTCTTCATGGATGGCTTCTCTCTTTGTCTACATTTCTCCCCTCTTCCTCGAGATATCTTCCTAGACTCTTTCTTGATTCTTTGCTTGTCCTACAGAGAGCTTAAAACACCTTATTAGTCTTTCTGATTTTGAGGTTAGGGTGAGTTTCTCATCTTTGGGAATCTCTGCTTGTCAGCTTGGGCCTTCTCTTTGACGAGGGTGGAGGGAGGGAGTACACAGAGCCAGTGGAGGAGGTATAGGTGGGAGAAAGTTTTAGAGGAATAAAGAGCCCGCTGTCCCGAGAGGTAGTGAGACCCTTATCCCTGAGGCCTTGCGTGGAGACTGAGGAACTACTCCAAGATGCTCCCAGCTGCACCCTCTGGAAAGAGCTCCAGCCCCAGTTGTTACTACAGACAAAGTTACTTTCCTCCTTACAACGAGGCTTTTACAAATCTGCTGTGCGAGGACTTCAATACACTGGCTTGGTTTATGCCAACTTTTAACTGAACTAAAGAATTTTAATGGCATTTACTTTATAGTTTACAAGTCTCTATCACTGGTCATTCAAGTCAGCAAATATGTAATAAGCACCTACTATGTGCCAATAATCATTCTAAGTGCTTTTCATATAATAATCTTCTATAATAAAAGAGAAACATGCAAATGTGACCGTTACTACCAGCCAATCAGAGCGGCTGTATGCAAATGAACCCAGCCAAGATAGAGGCCAACAGCCAATCAGAGCGGCTGTATGCAAATTAACCCAGCCAAGATGGAGGCCAACAGCCACGGAACTAGAGCAAACCAAAAGATTCTGTTGCAACCGCCTGCCTATGGCAGTTGGAAGTGGCACCAGGGCACCAGGGCACCAGGAAGTGGGAAAGCAAGGTGGCGGGCCAGGGAGTGGGTAAGAGGTGGCAGGGGGTCAGTGACCTGCTTGGTGGGCTTCCCAGGCCCCTTGCAGGGCACCAGGAAGTGGGAAAGCAAGGTGGCGGGCCGGGGAGTGGGAAAGAGGCAGTGGGGGGGTCAGTGGCCTGCTTGGTGGGCTTCCCAGGCCCTTTGCGGGGCATCGTGGAGCGGGAAAACAAGGCTGCAGGGGCCGGGGTCCTGCTTGGCAGCTCCCCAGACCCCTTGGCGGCACTGGGAAGTGGGAAAGGAAGGCAGCAGGGGACAGGTGAGTGGGAAAGAGTTGGCGGCCTGCTTGGCAGCTTTCCAGGTCCCTTCCAGGGATCAGGGAGCAGGAAAAGGCTGGCCTGACCACGAGGCGGGATTTTCCCTGCTTTCTGCTGGCTGGAGGAAGATGGGCAGTAGGCAAGCTTGGGAGGCAGGCAGCACCTAGGTCTGGCCACAGCTCAAAAAAGAGAACAACATGCAGGGGAGGGCAAGAGTCTGAGAGATCAACATAGAGGGGGTGCCTGCTCCAAGCCTCCACAGTGTGCCTGGTGGCAGGTCCCCAGCAGGTAGACACACACAGGAGGACTGCTCCAAGCCTCAGATGTAGCTGGAGGCAAGTCCCCAGTGGCCACACACACACACACACACACACACACACAAAAGGCACCTGGCAGACTGGGGCCATCATAGGACATCCACTGAGGGGTCCCAGACTGTGAGAGGGCACAGGCCAGGCTGAGGGACTCCCTCTACCCCGAGTGCACAAATTTTTGTGCACCGGGCCCCTAGTTTATTCATAAAGCAGGTAATATAATTATCATTATCCCATTTTACAGATAAGGAAGCTGGGATCAGGAATTAGGTTTTCTATAAAGCTCAGTGTCTCAGTCTGTTTGGGCTGCGATAACAAAACACCACAGACTGGGTGGCTTATAAACAGCAGAGATTTACTGCTCTTAGTTCTGCAGGCTGGAAGTCCAAAACCAGGGCACCAGCATGGTCATGTGAGAGGCCTCTTCCTGGTCTCAGACTTCTTATGTCTGAACCTGGTGGAAGCAGCTAGGGAGTTCTCTGAAGCCTCTTTCCCATTCATGAAGGCTCTACCTTCATGACCTAATCACTTCCCAAAAGCCCTGCCACCTAATAACCATTACCTTTGGGAAGTAAGATTCAACATGAATTTGGGTGAGTTGGGGGGGGAGGTGAGAGAAGGGAGGGACACACGATCAGACCACAGCACTCAGAAAACTTAAGTTTTTAAGATTTTTTCTGTGCTCTTATTGCTAGAGGGAGCCCCAGCCCTATGCTCATCAGTCAAGTTCTCAAAAGCCACATTCACCTACAAGCAGCTAAGGGGATCCAGTTTAGGGGGAGTGAAACTGGGGATACATTGAATTTGAATTTATTGATACAAATGCATGTAGTTCCAAGTCGCTGCCTTGGTGGAGAAGACGGCTTCCCTACAGCTCACGGTTCTCACTCACCTGGATCGTGATTCAGAGATGCTGGTCCAGAGTTTGTATCACCATATGAATATGCTCCATGTCACCCAGCACAGGAGGTGTGCAGAAGGAAAATCAGGCCTGAAATGTAAGGAGCCAGAAGCTATTCTGTAGAAAGTTTGCCTACCAATCAGACATGAATTTGTAAATGGAAGGTTTGCTTCTCGATGCCGTCATTAACCCCTAGTCCAAACCAAAGTTCTATCCTGGGGGAGTAGACTGAACAACACAGATTATACAATAAAAAACACAGTGCATGTTTTTTTCTTTCGGGAAGATCATGCCAAATGCAATGATCAGATATCTGTGTTCGTAGGGCTGTACTACAAACTTATGGCTTTGCTAAAAACAACAAATCATATACAAACCAATGATCTGTAACAGATCATATGTGAAAAAACTCCAGTGGAGGTTTTTTCAGATTTCACAATAGTGCTGAAATGTGTGTGTTTATATAAAGCATTTCCAAGTACATCTTGTGAAACGGAAACTTTCCTAAACAGTCTGTAGTAGTAAAAGCTTTATGCAACAGGCCATGTTAAAGGAAAGACTGAATTATCTTTTAATTCCCTATATACAAAACAACAACAT
>PVJC01017465.1:0-32452 GCA_004026665.1 Murina feae | reverse complement strand
GGGGTGGGTGGGGCGAGATATGCAAGTGGCAGGTGGCAGGTTGTGCGGTTACATGCTGGGCTGAGGGACCCCCGAGTGCACAAATTTTTGTGCACTGGGCCCCTAGTAATATATAATCTATTCTCTAGTGATCACAGGCTACTCATGAAAGAAACAGAACTAAAACTATAATGTAGTGTAATGAGTGTTACAATAACGACTAGCACATATTAAAGCATGGCAAGGCCATTGGGAATAGGAATATCTATAGGATAGAGTCAAATATTTAAAAAAGTGTTGTTTTTAAAAATTGAATGTGTGCAATTGATATACATAATCCTTCTTCCATTGCTGTCCCCCACACCAACCCTGATTCTCATCATATTTCTGACATCCCCAAGTCCCTAACCATTCCCCTACTTGTGCTTTCCTCAAGACCTGAGGATGTTTATTGTACCTGTTGTTTGGTAGTATAACATGTTTCTTTGATTTATAGGCTAAAAAGGTGGGTTCAAAATACTATAGTATATTATTCACAGTCATGATAATCATAATTGCTAACACTTGTTGGATTCTTACTACGTGCTACCTATCTGGCTAACCACTTTATATTCATTTCTTATTTAGTCCTCGTGAAACCCTGGGTGTTAGGATCTGTTGCTCTTCACTATACAAAAGACATAGAAGTTCACGTAAGTTACTCAAAGTCACCTAGCTAGTCTTTAATGGGGCTTGAACTTGAACCCACATCTGACTAGAAATCAGTCCTCCTCATCATTGCATTATATTGTTTTGCAGAGAGGACTTGGGGTGCATACATGGGCAATTAGAAATGCTTCACCAAAGAGGTGAGTGCTAAAAGACAAACAGAAATGTAAAAATCTGTTCATCCTAACTAATCAATCAGCTTTTCTGGTTTTACAAGGCTATGAAATTCATTGCATTTTAATTTAATGAACAAATACAGAGATAGCGACCCAGTGCCTCAAATTTGGTAAATGTAAAAGGAAACAATTATTCTAGGTTCTTTTCTCCTCCTCCTCCTTGCTTTTTACCCCCACGAGGCTAGCCTAGAGTTAGACACACACTTGACTGATGGCTGATGGATGTAGACAAAATCTGAGACTTAGGGAACCTTTGAGGTCATCAGTCATGACGCAGGGTTTGAAGGTGACAGCTACATATCCCCAGCCATGGTTTGTGCAAAAACAACATTTTATTTCAAGGCACATCTCCTTCACCTTGAGAGTGTTAATTATTTCTGAAGTGTAAGAAAGTGCATCCAGACAGGGGTAGAAACATCTAGACCTTTAGCTACTCTTCCTAAAAATAGACTCCATTCTTTTACAGAAGCTATCTTGCTTATCAAACATGATGTACTCCAAGTTTTTCTTTCTAGTTTCAGTTTCATTCTCTCCTGTTATTCCACAATCATATTAACAGATTTGAGGAGTAGCTGGGGAAGGGAAACAGTTTTAACAAACCAAGTAGAGTAAACAGCTGGTTTATCTTCATGCCTTTGGAAACAGGAAGAACAAGTTAAGGGACATCTTTCTTTCCTGGAAAATTCATTTTCCATAAGGAGAGGTGGCCAACTTTCCAAGGAGTCTGAAATCCTATATAATCCTATACGACAAAAGCCTAATATGCAAATTGTCCCCTCAAGCAGGAGTTCAAGGGGGGGGGGAGTTTGACCACTCTCTATGACATGTGCTGACCACCAGGGGGTGGCATGCAACATGGTTGGCATCAGCGACACGGTGTGGGTGGTGCCAGGCCAAGGCAGGTGCAAACAGGGGCACAATTGCCCCACTGATCACCCTGCAGATGGCGACCAGCAGTGGTGGCAGGAGGCGGTGCTGCCACCAAGCTCCCAGGTGCTGAGAGAGCCAGGCAGGGACCCGATGACTCAGGTGGAGGGGTGTGAGTGGGGGCCCAGGGGCCCAGGTGCTGTCTAGGGCCCAGAGGTCAGGTGGGATCTGCCCTTCCACACCAGACACTCCCTCTTCGATCTCGGGTCAGGCCTAGGGACCACACCCCTGCACACATTTTGTGCACCAGGCCTCTAGTTCTCATATAATGATGAAAAGATGGTGTTTTTTCATAATGACATGGAAAACATACTGGGGACTGTCATTTTGCTTTGCAAAGTGGGAAATTAGTTAGCCATTTAAATAGTTCTAAAGTAAAAAGAGCCACTAAAGGGGAATCATACAGAATAATCGCTTTAGAGTTCCCCTAGGGAAAAAGAAAATTAAACTGCTAACCCAGATAGTCAGAATTTATAATTCTCCTTCCAAACTCTGCCTGCAACTGGAGCTCTTTAGGAAAGACTACTTCTTTTGGCTGCCCCTTAATAATAATCATCACACTTTACATCTCTGTAGCACTTTAGACTTCTTTCACAGAACTTCCGTGTTCATTGTTTCACGTGGCCCTCCCTCTGGCCTTGGGAAGTGCACAGGGCCAGGGCAGCCACTCTCATGAACAGACATCGGTGCTGCTCATTAGCCCTCCACAAGACCTAGGCGTGGTTAGAAAAGCAGAAACCACTTGTGCTGGTCCAAAGATCAGATTTCTTTTCTCAGAAATCCAGTCTCTCCTTTCTGGGAAGATGTTCACAAAGTTACAAATCTCACCATCTTCAAAACAATTAATTTCAAGTGTTTCCTTGAGCCACCACTGTTGAAAAGACAGCTCTGCTCCGACAGAAGCCAGGCAGATCTTTCCCTTCCCTTATATGTTATACTTGGGTCCAAGGAGGTTTGGAATAACTTCTGGTGAAAAGCTTAATCCCTTTAAAGAAAATAAAATGCAAAGGTGGTATTTGGGAACTTCTCACGTTCTCTCACATCATATCTGCTTCAGTCAAGTCAGGTTTGGTGCCTCACTCTACCTCAATTTTAAATCTACAGCTGGTTATATTTTCACCTTCTGGTTTAAATACATTTCGAATGTGTCAGTATCATTGCTGCTCCTCCAGATTAATAGGATCAGCCAAAAGGATGGCTGACATTTTTGTTGCTATAGAAACTGGAGCTGATGTTACACAGCTTGCCTTCCCCCTATTTGCCATACATCTATCCTGCTATGGAACACAGACATCTTTTTGTTTCATAAAGAATTATATTTAAAAAATTAAGCCATAATTTTATCATGGGTTAGTCCCCATTCTGTCGAAAAGAGTATTAAATAACGTTAAGAGGCATCCACAGAAAGTGGGAATGGGTGATAATGCTGCTCAATAGTTTATGAGCCTCCCAGATATAAAGAGAATACAAGTTGAGCAAATTATCCCACATCCTTAATCCTGTTCTTTCCTGCTAAGTACTTCTCGGCTTTTCCCTAGCAAACCGCTAAACTAAGCAGACACATTCCACCTTAGCCCTCAGAAGACCAAACCAAGCCAACTCCTTCTCTTCTCCCTCCCCCACCCCATAATAATTTCTGGACAGCTGTTTTCTTAAATATGCCATCAACATCCTCCAACACATCACCTCCATTGTACACTGAAATTTGTTTTCCACAGATGCACCATTGCCCCCAGAGAAAACCTCTCACACAGAATTAAGATGTAAAGTCTCGGCACTTAATGATGCAGCCAGCACGTATGGCTGGTGCCAGAAGGTACACTCAAGAAGGGAGAGAGAGAAGGAATGATAAAAAAGAAATGCCCTGGGAAATGACTAGAGAACAGCTCCTCCAACCCCTGTAATGACTGATGTTTATCAAAAGCGGAGGCAATGAGCAGCTCTCTAATTGGCACGGTCTGAACTGTCAGATGTCCATTTGTCACAACTGTGATGGTGGGAGCGAGTTATGTATGGGAGTGGAATTTCTCCCTTTCCTGTTATTGGTTTAAATAAAACTTTCACCATCATTTAGGAGGCACAGATGCCCAAAAGGGACAACTTCCTTAGGCAGCTCTTTAGGTTTTCAAGCTTACCTGCAGCTGTCGTACATCCACAAGGTTGTATCTTCTTTGTATCTGTGGTACATTGACTAATAGAATATTTAAGCAAGACTTTCTCACTTGATGGAATATGGAACTCCCCCCACAGGTTAGCTACAGGAGACTCTAATGAGCTTGAGACTTTTTTATACCAAGAACAAAGGAAGAAGAAGTATTTCTATCATAAGTTAAAACAACAACAAAAGATCATATGTTACCCATTTCCTGTACCAGTATTTTAGCTTTTTAATATATAATATATTTTATTGATTTTTTTAGACAGAGAGGAAGGGAGAAAGATAGAGAGATAGAAACATTGATGAGAGGAACATCATTAATTGGCTCTCTCATGTACATCCCCTACTGAGGATTGAGACTGAAACCCAGGCATGTACCCTGACTGGGAATCAAACCAGTGACCTCTTGGTTCATGGGTCAATGCTCAACCACTGACCCACACTGGCCAGGTAATTTCCTATATTTTAGGGATTGGACTTGCTTTTGGGAAAGAGCAATAAGAAAAGTGTTAACTGAGCCTCTGTTACATGGTAGTACTCTGATGGGGACCTAATAACTATAATCTTGTTAAATTTTCACCATTTCTACCAGGCAGAGGTCATCCTCAAATCCACTTGACAGAGGAGGAAGCTGAGGTTCAGGAGGGGTAAATCTTATCCCCAACCCTTTTAAGCCTGGTTGACCTGAAAAGTAGATTGGTCAACTGCAAGTAGAGTGTGTATCAGGCCATTTTAGTAGTTTGCATCTGTAATCTACGCCAAACAATGTGAGCTAGCTAAAGGCTAATGCCTGTGGGCTTGAGCAAGCTTTTCTGTACCTCCAACACCCCATCCTCACCCCCCACCACAGGGAAAGGTTTCACAGTGCTGGTCAGAGATTATCGTCTGTCCATGGTAATCAGCAGTGGAGGACCTCTTTCAGTTAAGACCCCAAGTAGGAGGCATTTCTTCTTACGAAAGGCAGTGCTGATGGGGCAGGGAGATAGCACTGAAGACCAGAGAAAAGAGAGTCTGTCTGGACAGAATGGAAACTCTAATCAAGGCCACACTGGATAATGGTTCTTCTGGGAGGAGGATCTGCAGAGTGACATAAGACCTCCAGGTGTATTTTCCTAACTAGGGTCACAATGTAATTTATCATTTGAACCAGAACTCTTGATAATGAATGGGTCACTACTAAGTTATACCCAGGCATAAACTGGGCCTTTGGTGGGAAACTCCAGAAATATAGTCACCCCATCTATAAGGTAGCTGCATGTAAGTACAGATAATTAATTAAATATTGTCCTGAGAACAGGCAAAATGTTCACTCTCAAAAGATTAGAGGCACCCCTCGGTTTATTATGCTTCACAAGTGTTGGGGTGTTTTGGTTTTATTTTGTGTGTTTTTTGTTTTGTCTTTATAAATTTATGATAAGACTATCTACCACCAAAAAGATTATGACTCACTTCATTGCAGTACTTGCTTTGTTGCAATGGTCACTTTTCAGTGTTGGTCTGGAAACAAACCCACAATATCTTTGAGATATGCCTGCATTTAGTCATTCAATTAAACTTGTGATTTAAGATGGTTCCTGATATTACTTCAGATCAGTGGTATCCAACAGAAATAATGAAAGCATAACTGTTGGGTGGATGAATCTCCAGGGGATGATGCGTACAAGGAAATTGGTCCTGGGATGATGGGAGAGTAACTACCATTTGTGGGATACCTTCAGGTTCTAGCACCACTTGAACTATTGTTATCTAATACAATAACATGGAAGTAGGGAAAAAGCTGGTCCTACTAAAAGGATGAAGAAGCAGAGACCCAGTGTGGTCAAGTAAAAACTTAACTAAACCATCAAAACTGGGATTTGAACTTGGGCATGTTTGGGTATAAAGCCCATGCTCCTTCATACCATTACTGTCTAGCCAGTTGGTGACTGTCTTTTGAGAGGAATAATAATAGCAGTAACAGTAATTGTGATGATGATGATGATGATGTTCATAGCTGATATAGGAGGCTATCTCTCCAAAAATGTATATGTACTTTAATACCAATAGCTCACTTTTGAAAATGAAATGGATTTTAATAAGCACTGCCTTTATAATTATTCAAAGTGTGTGTATACATTGGGGGAGGGGGCACTCTATATATTCACTCACTAAGTTGCCAACACAGTTCCAACCATGCAATTCTATGTTAATTCATTTAGTCCACATAATCACCCTATGAGGTATGTGTTGTTATGATCTCCATGTTATAGAAGAAGCTAAGGCACAGAGAATTTAAGCTACTTGTCAAGGATCACACTGCCTGTGAGTGGCTGAGCTGTGATTTAAGGCTTGGTAGTTTGGTTCCAGAGTCCACAGTGTTATACTCCCAGTAACTTTCAGCGAAGACTTTGCA
Source organism: Murina feae (assembly GCA_004026665.1). Lineage (NCBI taxonomy): Eukaryota > Metazoa > Chordata > Mammalia > Chiroptera > Vespertilionidae > Murina > Murina feae. The sequence continues at coordinate 26,112 of PVJC01017465.1, read as the reverse complement.
TTATATGCTATGAACGAGGTCAAGGTGTAGGACAGGAATTTGCCTTGGAGACCGAAGCACAATGTTTTCCTGGAACTGAAGACTGTGGCTTACTACTTTTCACATTCAACTGACTGTACTTCCAGAGTGTGACTCAGAGAAATAGGGCATCCAAAACATGTTGCCTCAAAATAAGTTTAGAGGAGAGCCTGAGAGCTTCATTACTGGCTGGGGTGCAACAATGCAGACATTCTCAGCACAAGATTTATATCTAAGCTCAACAATAACACATAGGGAGACTGATATATGTCAGATATTCAGCAATTTTGCCAGAAGCCAACAATAGAATATGCCTCTTAACCAACATCACAGTGTAAACTCTCAGAGAAAACAAATATTTATTCCCTGTGTCAGTCATTCCTTGCCCACAGCTAATATTTATGGCATTCATCCCTAGAACTAGCCTGCAGAAAGAATGCTTTGTCAAGCTTCAGGGATTCCAGGAGCAGCTAGGCAGAAGAGCACTGAAGTTTCTGGGAGAAATTCACATCCTCCTGGGGGAAGGAGCTGACTGACAAGTGACCTGCCTGGAGAAGAGCATGAATGAGCCCAAGCTGTGCTGGTGAGAGGCCTCACGGGATGTCTTCCATAGGGGCTGATTGTCAACCAAGATGAACTGGGGAAAGGCCTGGACTGGGTTCCAGTGTCCACATGGTCATTGGACTCCATTATCTCAGACAAGGCACTTAACTGGTCCAGGTCTCAGCTTTCTCAGAAGTAACCCAGGCTGGTTCTGTTTCACTCAGGATCCTTCCAATTCTACGCTGAACTGTTCAAGTTCATGCCCACTCCCAAACAAAGCTTAAGCTCCCGTGAATCCTCTTTCATTCACTCGTTTACTATACAAATACTTATTGAGGTCCTCAATGAATAGTTGATGACTGAGTTAGTGACCATTTGGTCCCAAATAAGAAATATTTTCCTCCTTCGGCATTTTGATTCTAGGATCTGGTGTCTAGTTAAAGGGCATAATTGCCCTTCACTGGGCTAATGTGTGAATATTGTTTAGGTCTGTTGGGTCCCACATGTGGATGAAGTCATGAAAAAAAAGGTAAAGAAACACCAACTTGGGAAACTTGGGACCATTTCCAATTTCCTGGGTCTGACTCCCTCTTGGAATTTCACGTGCCCAGCTGCATCATCAGCATGTTCGGTTATACAAGGTAGCGAGCTGTCTCACTGTAACAGGCATGACGTATCATCCCACCGATGCGTGAAATTAAAAAGATGTGGTTTGCTAGAGATACAGCAGATAAACCAAACTTGCTTCTCAGTCCATCTATTTTTATTCACATGTAAAAACCTCAGAAGAAGAAAATGAAGAACCAGTCAGTCTGATTAACTACCCATACATTGCTTTCCAAAAACCATTTCATGCAATCCACAGTTAAGGAAGTGAGGTGCTTGATATTTATGAAGTTCCTACTATGTGCTTGGCATGCTAGGAGATGCAATATCTAGAGGAATAAACAGAACCTGCAGAACAGCAGAGAAAGGGCATCTCATCCAAGCTGAGATGATAAGGGAAGGGTCTTTGATGGAGGTAATTAATGCCTGACCCACATCTTGATGGGAAAATAGGAATCAGACAAGAAAAAGGGGAGAAGCAGGGGCAGGTAGGCAGAGGTGGTGGAGTGAGGCAGCAAGTTCCCTTACTTTATGTCCTAAGGATGGGACATCTGTTATAGACACTGCTGCCCAGGGCTTCAACATGGACAGCAAATTTCTGCCAGAGGGTGAAGAGATACAGTGAGCAGGCATCAGAGCAGATGTGGCAAGTGCACAGGGTTAATCAAGCAGTCTGCAGCCAGCAAGAGAAATAAATGCCCCAGAGCAATATTGGCAGCAGCTGGCAGGAGATGGCACTGAATCAAGCTTTGTCCTCCTGGAATTAGAGGCACTATGCTGCTCAGAGGACTGGAGGGACTCTCCCAGTGTTTCTCGCTGGTCTCTCTTCACTCATGGAGAGGGCAGGAGAAATGGGCAGGGAGAAGAAATTAGGAATAGTGTCACTGACTTACAATAAAGAAAGCAATCAATAATGGTCCTATGAAGGAAAAAGAGAAGCGAAGAAGATGCTATTCGGTAATTTAGTGGTTTCTATTTGCTGCTCTGGGTTTGATTTTACAGTTGGGAAGGATGTGAGTGTTATTACATGGCAATGAGGTTGCTATGGTAACTCCTTATTGTTTAATATAAGACGAGCTAAATCTTAGATAAGTTACTGGGAGAAAAATTAATGCTGCCAAAGGCCAGCTCCAGTTTGTTGTTTTTTTTTTGTAACATTTATGCCTGTTTCCCCTTCACAACCTGCCCTTCTCCTACAGGACTTCAAGCAAACATCAGAATGAAGGATGGCTCCAGTTATTGTTGAAGGATCCCACCACTATAAAAATCAACCAGGGTCTAGTGGTCAGGAAGAAAAGACAATAAGAGAGGCAAGTGTCTCTTATTCAAATTTGGCTCAATCCCCAGACTTCCACCTTTCCCAACTTCCCTGGACACAAAACTTGCTTCTCCTCATCACTCCCTTTGATCTGCCTGGAGGTATCACAGGTGGCACTAGTTTTGGAGCAAAGAAGAGAGAGTCATTGACAAGTCCCAGGAACTTGCATTGGCCTAGGTACTAAGCCAGGCCTCATTTGATTCTCTTATTATTTGTTATAACATTCCAATGATGTGGATGTGATTATCCCCATTGTACAGAGAAGGAAACTGAGACTCAGAGAGGTTTAATATTGGCAAATGTTTCCACTTTTAGAAATGGTACATCAGTGGCCGTCTGATTTCAAAACGCGAGCTTTTTCACAGCATCACAGAATCATTCTGGGTGTACATCTTTATAGTTACTCTTCTGTTGCATTACTTTCTTATCATCCCACAAGCCAGCAATTTGGGAGGTCAAAGGTGGGCCTTCATTTCTTCTTCCTTGTGTTCTATCCCCCTCCCTTATTTAATAATAGCAGATAAAGGGTGTCCCCAAAAATGTATACACACTTCAACAGCTAGTAGCTCAATTTTGAAAATGAAATGTATTTTAGTACATACTGCCTTTATAAATATTCTAACTGTGTGTACACATTTTTGGGAACACTCTACATTGCATGCTCAACAAAAGCCTTATGATTGAGGTATTGACAACAGTCAAAGAAAAAAAAAGTGAAACAAGAAAGATGGATGCGGCAGGGTGTGCCAGCAGAGACTGACTTGGCTAACGTACTGTGCCTTGGGTTTCAATTGACAGCAAGGAAAGACAAAGAGAAACAAGGATGATACTTTTGACATAAGTGACAGGGGGTAAAAATGCTACGAAACCAGTGGTTATAAAATAAAGCAAGGGAAATCTCAGGAAAGCTAATTAACTTTCCAATTATTGCAGAAGTCATACAGTATAAGTTTTTGCACCACTGGAAAGGAGATTGAAAGAAGAGGATGACAAACCAGAGATTTCAATATTGCAGAACAGTTACCTCCCATTTAATAGGCAGCTCTGGCGGTAATATTATCCAAAGCATTCTGGTTTCCTGAAATCCCTGCGTTAATGAATGGCTTCTCAACTCAATAATTTTATTTCGGTTAATCTATCACCTTGAAAGCACATGCTAAGAAAGCCTAGTAGAGCGCTCTTTTGGATAATTTAATAAATCTTTCATCTTTTCCCCGACCTCCCTCCCTTCAAAGAAAAACTATGCTTGGGTGACAACCTTAAATGACAGGCAAGAGGTCTGCACTGAGGCTTGTTCTTTTCCTGCCACGGTGCACGTGAGAACCTTGAGTGTGAATTATGAGGTTGTGTTTGATTACTGTCTAGCCATGTTGTTAAGAAGTCCACTCAAGAAAAACAAAGAGTAAAAATAATAAGACAATTGAGCGTGAGGTGGCCGAGAGTATATTGTGACTTTGGAGCCTCACTGCGCTTGGATTCTGGCTCTGTCTCTTGTTTGGTTTCTGACTGTCAGCTCAAGAGATCTCAGTTTTCTCATCTGCATTAAAGGAACAGAACAATGTCTACCTGGTAAACCTGCTATCATGCTGCAAAGAGATAATACAGTCCTAGTTGGTTTGGCTCAGTGGATAGAGTGCTGGCCTGCAGACTGAAGGGACCCAGGTTCGATTCTGGTCAAGGGCACATGCCTGGGTTGTGGGCTTGATCCCCACTAGGGGGTGTGCAGGAGGCAGCCAATCAATGATTCTCTGTCATCATTGATATTTCTATCTCTCTCCCTCTCCCTTCCTTTCTGAAATTAATAAAATATATATATTTTTAAAAAGATAGTACATCCCTAACCAGTTTGGCTCAGTGGATAGAGCATCGGCCTGTGGACTGAAGGGTCCCAGGTTCAATTCCAGTCAAGGGCATGTACCTTGGTTGCAGGCACATCCTCTGTAGGAGGTGTGCAGGAAGCAGCTAATCTATGTTTTTCTCTCATTGATGTTTCTAACTCTCTACCCCTCTCCCTTCCTCTCTGTAAAAAATCAATAAAAAATATTTTTTTAAAAAGATAGTACACATGGGAAGTGCTTGGTAGATAGTAGACACTTTGAATCAATGGTCTCTCATGGTAATAATACTTTCAGCAGTTAGAATTCATTTATTCATCAACATTTACTGGAGCCTCTTGCCAGATAATAGACACTGTGCTAGATGCCAGGGACCCACTATGAAAAGCCAACCTCTAGGACTGAACAATTCATAGCCGGGAAGGGCACAATGCTCAACCCCCACACCACCCCTTTTCTCTCTTTCTAACCATCTCTGGCATAGTCTTTGCTCAGGCTAACTTCTTCCACCTACTAATTCCCACCGCGAACGAAGGTTTATAAATACTTGGTAGGATTTATTTAAAGAACAACAACTACAACCCTAAATTGCTTTGTGTGGTAATAATATAATCCCTTACATGGGTAAATGCAGAACATACCACCTCCATGACTTCATTTGGATGTAACTGCAACACTAGCAATAATAACAGCCAACACTTATAAAGGATGTAGTATGTCTGTAGCCTCACTTTCCAGGTTGGGTACAGAGAGAAAGAACCAATGATATCTCACTCCACAAGTCCAAGGCTTCTGCATGACACTCCACACTCTCTCACGTTCTCCTGAGAGAATTGGCCAGACAACTATTGCTGTCTTAATTGTAAAGATGAGGAAACTGAAAAATGTGCCCATTATTGTGTTGTAAGTGACTAGTGGAGATAGAATCAGAACTCAGGTACTTTGTTACCTGCAGATTCATTTATAGGTGCTGGACTAAGAGAGACCATTACATATTGGTAAATCCCTGAATGATGATAATAATGATGACACCTTCCTCCCAATCAAGCACTGATGAATGAGGGCTTGATTTCCTACAATCTCTGCAACAATACCATAAGATAAGTCTAGTACTTTTCATGTTTTTACACATGAGTGAAGAGCATAGATTAAGAAACTTGCCCAAAGCAACATATCAAGTATAGCCAGGATTTAAATCCAAGTAGTACGATGCCAAAGTTGGCCCTGTCACTAAACAGCCTCTTCACCCAGTTGTTGCCTAGTGTGTACACATGTATGTGAGTATATGTGTTTCCCCACACACATGAAAAAGTAAGATGTAATCCTCTGTGCAGGAAAGAATTAACCTACAGGCCTGATGCTGCTGACTTTCGAGGGACCTTCTTGTAAGCCTGGTCCTTGGCTGATGACAGAAAATGTGGCTCTTCAAACGGTCCCTCTGTTAAGACTGGTTCAAAGCACCTACACTGTTTACGCAAACAATACAGTTTATGCTGAACACTTGTTTTCTTTTTTGAAGACAGAATGTTGGCATTTGCTCGAGAGCGAATGTAGGTATAATTAGCCCCCAATAAAAAATGTAGGCACTAAGCCTCAAATGCGCTTCCTTGGGTACTTACTGTCAAATGGGTTTCCTTGGGCCAGAAACTTCTTACAAATGTTGTTGTATTATTCATTTCTGGGGGTACAGTGCATTCTGGGAGACCCCTCATGGAAGGGAGAGATTAAGAAGTCTGAACAACAGGGGTGTGAGGGCATGAGTTGTGGGGGAGGGGCGGGGAATGGGGGATAAGAACCCATATGTAATACGTTTACAATAAAGAACTTAAAAAAAATCTGAACATGCATCCTCCACTTAGAGGCCTTTCCCTTAGTGATCTAGCTGTCTGTTCTTGCTGCAGTTCTGCAACACATCTCAGCTGTGAGCATGACTGGCCAGCTGTGGCGTGCTATCGGCCTTCCACCTGAATCACTGGGTGTGTGGATGGTTTTGGGTACCCCTGAAACACTGCTTCATTAGCATGCTATGAAAAAAAAAAACCCACACACACACAAAAAAAAAACCTCAGCTTAACCAAATAGTAATTGTTTCTCTATTTTTAGAATTTTTAAAACTTTCATTTATATTTCCCTCAGTTTGATGAGATAGAATTAACATATAACATGGTATTAGTTCTAATTGTACAAAATGATTCAATATATATAAATGTTGTAAAATGGTTACCACAGTAAGTTTGCCTCACATCCATTACCACACATAATTATAATTATGGTTTTATTGTGATAAGCACTCCTAAGATCTACTGTCTCAGCATCTTTCAAATATATGACACAGTACTCCTAACCATGCAATACATTATATCACCACTAGAGGCCTGATGCACAAAATTCATGCAAGAGTAGGCCTTCCTTACTCTGGCTGCCTGCACCGGCTTCCCTCTGGCACCCAGGATCTGGGCTTCCCTCTGGCCACTGGCAGGCACCTGGGACCTGGGCTTCCCTCACAGCCCTGGCTTCGTCCAGAAGGTCATATAGGAGGACATCCAGTTTAATTAGCATATTATGCTTTTATTATTATAGACTAGAGGCCTAGTGCACAAAAATTTGTGCACTTGGTGGGGTCCCTCAGTCCAGCCTGTGCCTTCTCACAGTCTGGAACCCCTCAGGGGATATCCACCTGCTAGCTTAGGCCTGCTCCCTGGGGGGATTGGGCCTAAACTGGCAGTCAGACATCCCTCTGGCAGCTGGGAGTCCTTGGGGGATGTCCACTTGCCAGTGGGGAGCAGGCCTAAACTGCATTTGGACATCCTTAAAGCTGCTGAGGAGGCAGGAGAGGTTCCCACCACCTGGGTGAGGGGCAGATGGCTGCTTGCAGGCTGGCCACAGCCCCTTCAAGGCGAGTGTCCCCCCTGGGGTGCCTAGCCATCCTGGGTGAGGGGCTGAGGGTCGTTTTCAGGCTGGTCAAACCCTCCAGCAGGGACCCTCACCCCATGAGGGTGTGGCCATCCTGGGTGAGGGGCTGATGGCTGTTTGCAGGCTGGCCACAGCCCTCAGCCACCTAAGCTCCCAGCGAGGCTGTCTGGAAGCAGGTATCTAGGGTTTATTTATCTTCTATAATTAAAACTTTGTTGCCTTGAGCAGAGGCCACAGTGGCCTAGGCAGGCAGCTTCCTCCATCACCTGGGCAATGAAGCCTCCTGTTTGCTCTACCTCTGTGGCTTCTGGCCACCATCTTGGTTGGGTTAATTTGCATATAGTCACTCTGATTGGCTAGTGGGCATGGCTTGGGATATAGCGGAGTGACACAATTAGCATATTACTCTTTTATTAGATTAGATAACTTTTTTATCTTATTCTTGGAAGGTTATACCTTTTGACCACTTTCTTTTATTTCTACTTTGACTATATATTTTTCTTTTATTTATTCATTCAATTAGAGGCCCAGTAATGAATTTGTGCATGGGGGAGGGAAGACTGTGGGAGTTGACCAGTGGGGGGTGAGGGGGAAGGGACCTCAGGAGCTTGGCTGCTGGCTCCAAGGAGGAAGTCAGCCCTTGGCCACCCTGGGAAAGGGGCTGCGTCTACCACTATTCACCCCCAGAATCCCATCCCAGACTGGGGCTCAAAGACTCTGGTGGGGTCAGGAGAGGAGGTGACGATCACTGGGCTGGGTGTGGAAGGAACAGATGCCAGACACATATGCTGCCTCACAACTATAAGGTTACCCTCCCCCCACTCCTCCCTTTCTTGCTGCCTTGCCACCACTGTGGTGGGCAGGTGGCCCCCGAGAAAGGGAGTGGATGGAAGTGAGACAAACTCTTCAGTAGAGAGCTGACTTTCAATAAATTGCAGTTAGGGATATGCCTTGTCCTGGTGGTCAGTGTGCATCATAGTGACTGGTTGACCCGTCATTCCAGCCGTTCAGTTGTAATGATCACCTAGGCTTTTATATATATAGACTAGTGGCCCAGTGCACAAAATTCATGCATGGGGGTTTCCCTCAGCCCACTCTACACCCTCTCCAATCGGAGACCCCTTGGGGGATGTCCAACTGCCAGTTTAGGCCTGATTCCACAGGCACATCCCTCTCGCAATCTGGGACTGCTGGCTCCTAACCACTCACCTGCCTGTATCCCTGATCACCCTTAATTTCCTCTGCCTGTTTGCCTGATTGGCCTCTAACCCCTCTGCCTGCCTCCCTGATCACCCGTAACCTCTCTGCCTGCCTGCCTGGTCACTCCCCTGCTGACCTGATCTTACCCCCAACTGCTCTCTCCTACTGGCCTGATCTTGCCCCCAACTGCACTCCTTAGCTGGCTTGGTCACCTCTAACTTCTCTGCCCTGCTGGCCTGATCTCGCCCCCAATGGCCCTCTCCTGTCAGCCTGGTTGCCCCTAACTGCCCTGACCTGCCAGCCTGATCTTGCCCCCAACTGTCTTCCCCTGCCAGCCTGATCACCCCTAACTGCCTCTGCCTTAGCCCCTAACAGATGGCTTTGTCCAGAAGGACGATGGACATCCAGAAGATGGCCAGTTGACCCAGTCTAATTAGCATATTACTCTTTTATTAGTATAGATATATTATATAGGATTGGATTGCTTAAATTGGGGAGGAAGCCTTTTTTAGCAGGAGGAGATGCTTTTGGCAGACAAAAATACATAATCCCTATATTTGGACTGATAGCCAGCCATATGCACTATATTGCCAAATTGGTCATTGAAAAACTGAACTGCTTTCTTATACTTTGAATCAAACCGCTATTGCCCTTAAAACCCTAATGCCTCAGCCCCACCTTAAGTTCTGCTTTCACAGTTCACCCAGATTAGGTTATGATTGGTCAGTTTCTATGCCATTCAGTGTCTCTGGGCCTATCTCCAGGCCTGATCAGAGAGGTGGGGCTGATCAGCAGCCCCAGTGGAGGCCCAGAGAGAAAGAGAGGCACAGTTGCTGGCCAGGCCCAGAGAAAAAGAGAGAGGCAAAGGTTGATCAATAGCTGCCACGGAGGCTACGGATCAGACCCTGCTTCTCTTTCCAGGCCTGATCCACAGCCCCCTTGGCAGTCAGTGCTGGGTCACTGTGCCCTCAGCAGTGGCAGTCAGTGCTGCATTGCCACTGCAACCCAGCACTGAATGCAGAATTGACTTCCAGTCAGTCAAGGTTTTAGTTGTTTTGGATGTTACAGGCACTGGGTTTTTATATATTAGGATAAATACTCATCAAGGACTTACTCTGTACTTTGTGCTGGAGAATAAGATTTTTATTCCAGTGGAGAAGATATGCATTGATCACATAATAGGCAAATACACAATAACTATTTTATAAATATACTGATTGGCCAGATTATTATGACCACCTGACGTGCTAGAGGGCCAGACCATTATAAATAGGGAAGCAGGTTGTTTACCATGACAGTAGAAGTGATTTTTTTCTGAAGATATGGGTAAACATATCCCATATGAACCTAGGATATATTTGAAAGTGAGTGGCCAGATTATTATGACTACTCCATTAGTACTTCTTTGGGCCACATTTTGCCTTCAATATACTGTGGTAATTCTTCTTGGCATTGACTCCACAAGATGTTGAAAGGTGATGTGAGGAATTTGACACCATGGCTGATGAAAAGCACTGTCCAGTTCTGTGAGATTTGATGGTTGTGGAACCAGCTGCCTGATGGCTCTTTTAACTTCGTCCCACAAATGCTCAATTGGATTGAGATCTGGTGATGGTGGGGGCCACCTAAGCAAGGTAAAGTCTCCCTCATGTTCTTGAAAGCACTCCTGCACAATACGAGCACCATGGTATGGCACATTGTCTTATTGGAAGAAGCCATCTCCATTGGGATATGCTGTCAACATAATAGGATGAACTTGATCAGCAATGATACTTAGGTATGTTGTGCTATTCAGACGTTGATCCACACAAATTAAAAGGCCCAAATCATGCCAGGAAAACATGCTCCAAACCATAACACTGCTCCCACCAGCTTGAAGGGTTGTACTCCTGCATGTGGGATGCATGCTTTCATGCTGTTTCTGCCAAATGCTCACTCTGCCATCTGCATGATGCAATTGGAAATGTGACTCTTCGGACCACATGACTTTTTTCCAATGCTCAACTGTCCGATCCTTGTGTTCCTGTGTGAATTGGAGATGTTTTATCTTGGTAACTGCAGACAGCAAAGGTATTTGAACAGACCTTCGGCTTCCATATCCCATACAATGCGCTGTACAGCTAATTTGCCTACAAATGTCAGGTGGTCATAATAATCTGGCCACTCAGTGTGTGTATCCAACATTCAAAGGCTGTTAAATCGCATTGTTTACCCATATCTTCAGAAAAAAACACTTCTACTGTCATTGTAACCAAACTGCTTCCCTGTTTATAATGGTCTGGCCCTCTAGCAACTTCAGCGTGAAATTATAGCTAATTTGCCTACAAACGTCAGGTGGTCATAATAATTTGGCCACTCAGTGTATGTATCACACACATGCATGCATATAGCTATATATGTCATGTACACACATGTGTATATAAAATAGACTGTGACCTGAGATAAAAAGACAAAGCGCTGTAAGCCCCATCTGGTGACAATAGTCCAGTCTGACTTAAATAGAGGCATCAGAGAAGACATCCCTGAGGAAGTGGCATAGGAGCTGAGGTCTGAAGGCCAAGTCAAGGTGAAGGGAGAGTGGGGAACAGAAAAGCAGGACTTTCCAGGGTCTAGCTCTCATCCCTCTTCCAAGCTTGAAAACCGGAGCCAATAAATGAAAAGAGAATAAGTGCCAGCCACACCACTGGAGAGCCATTCTTGTCAAAAGGTTGTTGTAGGAGCCACCAATAAGACCATGTCAGGAAAGAGGAATCCTGTAGGTTCTGTAGGTCCTTTGCAGGGCAGATCTTGGCCCAGCATTTGAATAACTGATTAGGATGGTTATCAACCGTGTTCCCCATTGCTAGTTAGTTTAAGTCAGATGCTTCTTCCTAGCACTGCTGACAGGGGCTGGTCACGCCTGGGTCAACTCAGCCAGCCTTGGACCATCCAGGGTGGAAATCAGGGTGTGCTGTCATTGAATAAATTGCAGCTGCCTGCTGAGATGCAGATGTGCAGTCAATGGAGAGGATTCAATTTGTGGAGGGGCAGAGGGGGGGAAAGAGAGAGGAGTCAAAGGAGCTTAGTCTTTCGCTTATTCTCTCCTGAGCCTTTCCTTCCTCAAGGGCTGAGGTAGACTTGTCTATATTGCAGAAGGAACTGGTCTCACACACCTGAGCATTTTTTTAAGGGGAAGGAGTATAATAGGACAGGGGTTAATGATGGGCCAGGGTTCATCTCGAACCATCCTCAGGGTTTCATTGTGGAACTGAGAGAGGGATAAAAAACTGAGAAAATCCCATCTCCTTTCCCTGCCCTTGCATTACACACCTGATCCTACAGGCCTGTGAGCTCAGGCTAGAAGGAGGGAAGCACCTGGTGGCAGGTGAAAAGGAAACTGAGCAAGTCTGGGAAGGGTTCCTAAGCAAGACTGGCTGGGACCCAAGAAAATCTCTGTTCTCACAGTCCTTTTCTTGGATATTCAAGAGGAGTTTATACATCTACCACCAGTGAGTTTGCTTGGTTATCTTGGTTGTATATTATGGGTAGTGAATCATACTACCTTTCCTCAGAAAAGAGATCAAATTAAACACCTGTTTATATGCCAGGTACTCTTGTAGGTTTCATTGGCCTAGTATTTATTTCTGGGAAAAAATCTAGCAGTTGGTGTTTAGTTCCTATTTACAGATTTGGAAATGGATTCATTGAGGCATTTTTTCCCTGTGAACATTGAGTGCTGCACATCTTACATTGCATCGCATATTTTATTAATTGCATTTCAGTTAATCCTTATAATGAAGGAAACTTCACTATATCAACAAGAGAACTCACATCAAGCCTTGCTGTCATGCAGTCAGCACATTCTAAGAGTCAGGCACTGTCCTGGGTTCCAGTTAAGCAAGTTGCCCTGGACCACATAAGCTTACATCTGGGGAAAGTATGTGGGCTAAAAGAAAAATTGATGCCAGGAGTATAGAGAAAGACTCAAAGAATAAATACATGAATAAGTTTGGGGAATTAATAAATAAACAGAATGGTTGGTGAATTGAGGTGCAGACTGAAAGTAGAAACAGCAATACATTGTCCAGAGGAGAGCTGAATATTTTCAAAATCACTTCTAGCCTGGCCTCAGCACATGAAACCCAAAACATCATTTGGCATGGGTGACAAAAAGTCATCAAACTAGGATAGCCAGTAAAATGAGGAAAGAAACTCATTTTGTTCAGACTTGTTGTAGCTATAGTTTAACACAATTTAGGATCATGGCCATAAAGCCCTCAGGAATAATCTAATGTGCTTGAAAGTATCATATTAAATTACATTTCATTACATTTGGCCCAAACAGCATAGCAATATTTCTGTACAATATTTGTAACAGAATGCAAAATTGTGCCTTCTCTTTGCATCCTATTAACCTATTTAAAATCCCAAACAGAAGAAGATGAATTGGAATATTTTGTAGTTTAATGCATTAGACCACAAAATGTGGCAATAGAAAGTGACATTAAACAACTGCAAATATAATAATAAGCCCTGTAATAGTGAGGCAGTGATTTTCAGATTGTAGGAAATTCACATAGTTTTATCTATACTATCACCATTAGGTAAGGAAGGCTGGTTTGAAGTATAAAATGGACCTTTAAGAAAATACAAATTGTGCTACCCATTGTCCCACTAAATGAAATCCATTAACCTCATTTTGAAAATAAATAAACAAAGCTAAATGATGCGAAGAAGGTTTCTGCTCACCGTCTCCTTGAACACAGTAGATGCTCAATGAATAATTTTTGTGGAATTGATACATATTTCATTCATTTGCCAAACATTCATTAGTATCGCCTATGTGTCAGGCAGTAGGCTATGTATACTAGGATCCAAAGGGAATATATACAAGGGAGCAGAAGAAACAGAAAGGTGGCCATGACTGTCTCCCAGGGCTGAGACCAATGTCCCTCCTCCCTTGTGGTTGACAGAAGTACATACATTCAGACAACAGGCTAACACAGGCACTCCATCGTTTGTTCAACTTGAGGGGTCTGACTTGAATTGTATTAAAAAAGCCATCAGGTCTCCTTAGAGAGGGTTCAAAGTTTCATAAAGGAGAACCATTTGTGTCCAACCATGAAGGATGAATGAAGGAGGCGCATTCTTTGGCGAATGGATCAATATGTGCAGAAGCACCTATAAAAAATTAATGTGCTGGAGTGTAGGATGAGAATAATAGACACATTGTGTTTGGTAATAATAACTGTTATCATGATTCTATGCTCAGATAAATAACAGTGGCCCCATAATTCAGCACTGATATTAGGCAACACTGTGACCTTGGGGCAGAAAGAAATCTGTTGTTTGCTGAGTGTCTGTTATATGTGAGGAACATGTCTAGAACTCTCTAATCAGCATCACAGTCCATTTCTGTAATCGACCTTTATGGTAGCTATTATCATTCCTGATTTCAGATTAGGAAACTACGTCATAGAAAAAATTGAACAATATGCCCAATGTCTTCTAAAAAAGCAGTCTTCTGTTATTAACCCTACCTATTTCCCAAGCAACAATTGTCATTGTAAACCACATAATGCCTCTGGGGACTTAAGATCACAAAAGGGAGGCCTGTGAAGTCAAAGTGGCTTGCCCAGAGTGACCCAGTAAATGGTGGGCAAAGCCTGGACGGGACCCAAGCCTCTCTGTTCCCTGCTGGGGCTCCCATACATCAGGCTGTCCCCAGAGTCTCACTTTTCCAGTTTGAGCCTGTGCAAACAAGGGAGGCAGTGCAGTGATAGATCGTGCCCAAGAGCTATTTTAATAGCCCTGCTGTTTTGCTAGAGAAACACAGATGCTGTGATTTGCTCCCCCTGAAGCTTGCAGCCGGGTTACTGCTCAGGCAGCCACCAGATGCTGCTATTTCCAAAAGACACCTGAAAGCAGCCAAGCGTCTGAGGACTGCTTGGAGGACTGCCTAGACTACCCATGTCCTATGACATCTATTAGAAGCCTCCCTGATCCTTGACTGATGTAGGCGCTCTACTCATTGGGGTCAAGGTCTTGAGATAAATGGATGATTAGTGATCCCCAGTAGTAGGACTCCCCATTTTCATGTCACTCATTGAGAACCCAACTCAAGGCCAGTCGTACCTCGTGGCCAATTTTGAATCTATAAGGTAGGGAAAATAAGCAATGGGCAGAAAGAGAAAGGAATGAACATTTACTGCATTTCCACAGTTGCATTTGAAGTATAACAAATTTAATATTTATAACAACCCTGTGAGGAAGTTATGATCCTCATTTCACAGATGAGCAAAGTGAGGCTAGAAAAGTGAAGAAACTCATCAAAATGTAATATAACTCATTTTGGAGTAAATAAGGGCTTTGACCAATGGTCTGAAGGTTACAATGCCTATACTATTTCAAGGAAATTGGCAACAAATACGACTTTCAATACTTAGCATGCCAGTACCTTTCAGGTAAAATAACTGACTCTATAATCTCTTGATTAAGTCACTTCTTATCTTCTCCCCATCTCTCTTATGATACCCATCTTTCCAAAAGTCCCTCTAGCTCTAACCACTCTGCCTCAAAAAGCATCTATGCTCACTCTTTTGAGGATGAGGGAAGAAGAGATGGAGGGACTGAGATTTAACCAGAATTCATTTTCATAAATGAGAACCTTTCTGCAGTGAAATAAATTTCCTACCTATGGTATCTCTGCATCTCTTGATTATCACTGTGGGTTGTAATGTACACTCTATTAAATGGGCAATAAACACAGCACGGGTTATTGCTGCACGTAATAGCTAACAGAGATCTTGTCTTTTTCCCTATTTCAAAGCTTCTACACCTTCCTCCTACCACCTTTCCATCTCCCTGCTAAAAGAGAAAAGCCAGACATATGTCCTTATCTATGAAAGTTTTATCATTCATCCAACAAACTGAACACTTCATTCTAGTCCCCAAAACATTAGCTCCCTCGAGTGTCCTCATCTCAGAAAAAGCATCTCCACTTATGAGTTCCTCAAGCCAGGAATGATCCCTGGCTCCTCCCTCTCCTTCACTGCTTCTGTTAAGTTCTTCAGAATCAAAATCGACTTCCTGAATGTTTTTTCAAACCCATCTTCACTGCCACCACCCTAGTCCAAATAAGCAGTGTTTCTCTCCTGAACAGAGAAAGTCAAAACAGATCTCTTTTCCCTGCCTTTATTTTGTCCATCGCCTACCTCCATTCTGTTTACCTGTCCAAGGTAACTTCCAGGTTGTTATCCTTTGGCCTGACACATGGATAGTCTTTGCAGGAAATCAGATCAGACCTTAAGTGTATATAAAGTAGGTAGAAGCCTAGATGGTGGGATCTCAGGGATTCCTGTCCTAAAATATTCCCCTCATTCAAATTACCACCAATAAATACTTACTCTGTGTCAGGCACTCG
This sequence comes from Murina feae, assembly GCA_004026665.1. Lineage (NCBI taxonomy): Eukaryota > Metazoa > Chordata > Mammalia > Chiroptera > Vespertilionidae > Murina > Murina feae. The sequence continues at coordinate 10,277 of PVJC01017465.1, read as the reverse complement.
ACTAAGCCTTCATATATTTTGTCACATTAAGCATCACACAGTCAAACATCAATGTTTGCAAGAGCTGGATATGAATCACAGTACTGAAACTCCAGAGCCTAGAACCTTAACTGCCATTTCCTTCCTTTATTACTGCTGGTAGTTCCTTGGATGTCTCAGGCTGCTTTCTCCCTGCTTCCCCCATCCTTTCTCTCTTGACTGCTTTTTGTATTCCATGTTTGATATTTACTGTTCTTTTTTGCCTACTATGAGTTTGCATTTTGTCTTTCTGGCAAATTCTTCATGAATCATTCCTTGAACTCTTCACATTCCTCTTTGTTCTTTTGATTTGCTCACATTCTTCTACCAGAACACTCACCTTACTTTATCATAACTAACTTTTTATCTGACTGTTTAATTCATACCCATAACCACTAGGTGTGAAATAGAGGGTGGGTCCCATTATAATACTCTAGGCAACTTTACAAACATCTAGGAGTTTTAATATCTATCTTTTGGGATTACTGAGAGATTAAAAATATGAAAATAAGTAAAGTGTTTAGAAAAGTACATAGTATATGGTAAATCTTCAATAAATTATATATATATGTATATATACACATATGTATGTATATATATATATATATATATATATATATATATATATATATATATACTAGACAGTGAGTTTCTCAGGAATGAGGCTCAGAAACTATATGTCATTTAATCTATGACAATAATAAAGATAAGTATAAAATATTAGTAATTATGTTATTTAAAAAAAGAAATAGGCTCCAGAATTTATGAATGCCTATCATATATCATACACTGGGAATTGGTATCATACCTTTAGGAAGCAATTTGAGAATATATACCAAGAGTCTGGCAATATTTAGGTAACTTAATCTAGCAACTCTTTCTTTGTGGCAGTTGTTCAAAAGAAATGATCAGAAATACATGCAAAGATTGATCTGCTCATCTATACATGACTTGGGTGTCTATCAGCTTCCAGGCCCTGTGTTGGACTCAAGATTCATTAAATTTTTAATGAGGCAAAAATTCAGAACAGCCTAAATATCCATCAGTAGGGACTATATAGCATGAAGATTATGTAATTATAAAATAATATTTTTCAGGGAACATCAATGATATAAAATAATGCTGTTTTTTTTTAATTAGGATACCAGAGAGTCATAAAATTATTTTTGTTATATTTATATGAAATAGAATCCCTGAAGAAAATTCAAACAGAAAGTTGACAGTATTTTATTTAGATGATTTCAATGGGTGATTTTAATCTTCATCTTGAGTTTTTAAAAATATGATCTACAATTTAGATAGTGAGTATATTGCCCACTAGGGGAGAATAACAACTAGTATGACTGAGAGGTGGAGAAGGTACAGAAATACAGCTCTCCAAAACACTGCAGGGAAAGGATCATTCTTCTATCTCCCACAAAGAGCTCAGAAAAGAGAGGTGATAAGATTTGGTGAAAACAGCATGTGTTTGAGACTTTTGTGGTTGACTCTGTGGCTCTGCTACTTACCAACTATGGCACCTCAAGCCAAAGATGTTATCTCTCTCTGTGTGTGTCTTAGGTTTCTCAGACAAAGAAAGAGGGGGAAAGAGAAAATGGTTTAGTGTATAGGCTCCCGAAAATATGAACTCCTTTTCTTAGACACAGCTCCTATTTCCAAGATCCTCTGATGGATTTCCCTAGCAATTTCTTTACATGCAAACAAAGCATTAGAAATCTTAGGCCTGGAAATGAGTAAATTGGAGGGAAAAAAAACAACCACAGAGTTAAGTGGGTAACTTAGTCCTCACTGGATGGCAATGAAACCCAGCATTTAACTAATGTGCCTTTGACAGTTCTCAACCATGACACCAAAGGAAGAGGGCCATGCCACCTTCTCCAATGATCTTAAATGTCTCGGATTGCCTATCCTCAGATTTTCCATCCTGATGGAAGGATACAGGCAACAACTGCATTTATAATTAGTATTTTTGTCATTTAAAGTTAACTAGATTTGTGGTCAATTATTGGCTAGAAAACATTTATTATTTGTAATATATTATTAGTTTATTATGGCTCATTGGTCTAAAATACTTCATTTAATCCTTTGCAGGTCCTTAAACACAAATATGGCAGCTATTAGCAACCTCTTCAGTCAGGCATAAAATTGTACCCAGAGGCCTCATAAACAATAGAGTGCTTTGCAAAGATTAAATCAGTGTACACAGCTGTGAAGGAGGCCATTAGGAAATGCATTATCATTCTGTCTTACTGTTACTTTGTGTGCCACTGTGCTCTTGTCAATCCATCAGTTAGCCCTACCCCTGCCCCATAAGTAGAAGAACCTCCACGTGTTACCCGTGAAGAGGTAGTTGGGAGCTACCCTCTCCATGTAAGGTTAAGGGGAGGCCTGAGAGCTGTAGGGCAAAGTCAGCCCAAAGAAAGCTCAGCATCTCAGTGCTCACTTCCTTCATGGACAAAGGCCATCCTTGTTACCAGGCTTCCTGGAAGAGGCTCATTTCAAATAAAACAACTATCTTCCTGTTTGACTTTAAGTTTTCATTCAGAATGTCTGCTGTTTACTGAAAAAGGAGAAAGAAAGGGGAAAATATCATCTAAGAAGCACCTACTAAGCTATTCAATGGACACATTTTGTGGACGGTGCTGCAGCCACATGGAAGAGTGAGAAGAGAGTTCAGCGTGGGGTGGGGGAGGCAGGCAAACAGCTGAGGCACATCCGGTACTATGTGACAGTGCAAAGCTTCCTAGTGGAGGATGATCCAAGTTAAATTAATAAAGATGAGGCAAAACACAGGCAATAAGAGCGATGGCGAGTGGCAGGGATAGGAGGAAGGATATTCCAGGCTGTGAGATCAGCATATGCGAAGCCACAGAAGTGTGAAACAAGGGGCATTTTATTTCATTAAGTCATCCCAACAACCTTGAGAAGTGGATGGTATCCTTTACAGCAGCAAAGCCTCTTTCTGCCCTAATCCTTTACCCCTGACTGTGTGTGGTCTGCACTGTCTTTTAGAGGCAAACATGGCCAATGCTAAGAATGGCCAGGCAAACATGAGTTCAGCTTTGGTTGTTGTTATCTACTTGGGTACTCTTGGACAAGTCACTTCTATGAGCTTCAGTTTCCTGTCTGAAAAATGGGGCTACTAGTGCCAACTTCACAGGATTTCCAGAAGATTTAGATAACATATAAAAAGCATCCAGTGTATTATCTGTCACATAGCAGAGCTTCAAAATTGTTAGTTTCCTTCCTTCTATACTTAGGCATCAGTTAAAAATTTTCTTTCTCAGGAAGCCTTGCAAGATTCACCTATTGAGAAATTACCCAAGGGTATGGGCATCATCCTATGCTGGTATTTTCCAGAAAAACTTTGCACACAGAAAGCTTTGGAGAAAGATCAGCTCAACAAAACTAGCTTCAAGCTCTGCTCACCTGAGAGCTTCCCCAGTGTGTCCTTAAGCTCTTCTCCCTGCACAGTTGAACACCCTTCCCTGTGGCACTCTTGTAGAGGCTGTGGGAGAGAACAGGTAGGAATGGTGTCGCTGGTTTCTTTGGAAACATCTCCTCCTGACTTGGTGTATTGGAAGAAGCTAGAATCTGACCTAGTTTGAGGCTCCCAGGAAGCTCTCTATCCCAAACCCATTACACAGTCTGAGCCCATTGCTCCAGCCACAATGACTTTCTAGCTGTTCCCTGCACACACCATCTCTTTTCAACCTCATATAGCATAGCATTTGTCATTCTGTCTTCCAGGAATGGTCCTGCCACAATGAAACTTCAATCCATCCTTTAAGATCCAGGCACCATCTTCATAAATTCTCTCTCAGGGAGGGTTGCTCCTGCTACCTGCAGCCCCGCAGACCAGCATTCACACTTTCATTGTACATCTAACACGTTGAAATAATTGATTCCCATATCTGTTTCCCGTAGTACACATGACATGCGAAAGGACAGGAGTCATATCTTTTTCATCTTTGTATTCCCAGTATTTAAAATAAAGGATGGCACACAGTACATCTCTGGTGAATGAATGATGGATCTTTAACATGCAGGAGAAATCCTTCAAGAGGCGCAGACTCGCGGAAGCCAGCCTGGCATTTGGCACCAGCTGCAGTGTGAATAGATGATAAATGCCTCCAGAAGAAATCATGACGGAATTCTATAACCCCTTCCTTTCTGAAAGCTGGCCCAGCCATGCACAGAGCCCCTGCCCTGGTGATTCAATGTGGGCTTGCCCTCCATTCAGTCTCCGCCCCCCCGCCCTCCCCCTGCCCCCCCAAACTGGCTGTGTTCTGTGTGGTCCCTACATTGTTTTGTGGCCTGTGACCAACTTCACTTGGGCTCCTTGGCCTTTGGCTCTTGGCTGGGTTCTGCCCATGGGAAGCTCTGACAGGAAGTCAAGGGGTAGTGAGAAAGAGAGTGGGTACCTCCTCCCTCCCCATCTCTGCTATGGAGCCTCTTCTGCAGAAGCTGTGCCCATCTATGAATGTAGGTCCTGACCAGTTGCTCCTCCACAGCCCAGACTCTCCCCTTCTCAGGGAACACAACTTCCTCCCTTTGGTCCTCTAGCTCTGAAGTGGAAATGTTTGTCCACTGTTGACTCCTTGGCTGCATCACCACCTCTACTTGATCCATGTGAACTTGAACCCTGTCCACAGCTCTGCAGTGATGCCTGCATTCAAGTATCTCCATTGAATCACCTGAGATGAACTCTGCTTCCCACCAGGGCCCTGGCAGTGGCACCCACCCTTGGATATCATTGGGGAAGAGAACCGGTCTCATTCATGAGGACCTCCCACTTACATCCGAATGAGGAAACCACTTACATGTGAGGCCTTGTGATGAAGGAAGTGTCCCTGGGATGTGCAATACTTTTGAGACATGGTCTGACAACATTCAGAATGTGATGGTTAGAACTGTGAAGTGTCTAATTTTGTGCAGCATGTTGGGGCTGATCTGAGGGCTGGCAGAGATGGATAGATAGGCAGGAGGAAGGTAAAGGAGACAGAATGACAGGGGTTTGTGTTGGGTGGGGGGGCTGATGGATTTTGCGAGCTTGCATCCAATTTCTGGTGGTCATGCAGATCTGATCCTCTATCTGTTTTGGCAGACAGCACAGTCAAGTGGAAAGAGAGCGAGTTGTGCAGAGAATAGACTCAATCACTTGCTGGCTGGGGTTCAGCTTGCTCATGTCACTGTGTTTCTTTACACAGTGAAGAGTCAGTGGGAGAGCCTTCCAGTGTCCCAGGCTGAGCAAGAACTATAGAAAACACAGTTTCCTCCTCTCTGGCTCCTGACTGATGAACAGATTGATGAATGCATGTCAAATGAATGAATGAACGCATACATCCCCTTTCATCACACCTTTTGTTATATCTCAGGCTGAGCTAAAATCTTCCCTCTTATAACTTTCACTCCATGAACTTAGGTCTGCCTTCTAGAGCCAAGCAGAATAAATCTTCTAAATGAAAACCCTTCAAATATTCCTGTTTAATAAATTGAATAAATAGACTCCACTTTAATAAATTTGCCCTAGGCCTGGGGGCCTTTGCAAGGCAGGCAATATAAATAAAGATGATGTGTGCACGCAAAATGCTTTGTAGACCACATGACTGTCACTCTGCCCAGAAATACAGGAGGCATGGGGTGGGAGTGGGAGGCTCATATAAAAATGAGCCAGCAGTGATGGTTAGACATATAAGTTTTAGTCTTTTTGAAACAAACCAAGATATCACTTACTCTGATTTTTTAAAAAGTATATTGTATATATTTAAAAATAAATCATTCCTTTCCTCCATTCTGTATTTTTCCTTCTTTGCTCATTTATTTAAAATATATTGAACCCTGGCCAGTGTGGCTCAGTTGTTCCATGCACAGAAAGGTCATTGGTTCGATTCCAGTCAGGGTACATGCCTGGTTACTAGCTCATCCCAGGTAGGGTTGCACAGATAACTGATAGATGTTTCTCCCTTTTCTTTCTCTCTCTCTCTTCTTCCTCCCCCTTCATCTCTATCTAAAAATCAATTACAAAACATTTTTTATAAAAAGTGTAATTTAAAAAAAGATATTAAATACCTCGTCGGTACCATGTACTCTGTGAAGCATGGGCCATGCTTATCTCATGACCTCATTCAGTCCTAACGCTAAGGGAGACATAATGTCAGCATCCCCACTGTGCAAACGAGGAAACATTAACTGTAAGCCAAAATTTTTAGCCAGGGCACAAGGAGCTGCAGGATGGCACTCAACGTCAGGTAGGCTTGCCCGGTAAGTCCTACTGCATACTTCTGTCTACAGAACAATGGACATCCTACCACACACACACACACATACACACTGCATTCGGCCTTGAAGGGTTTTTTGCAGGCAAAGAGGAAACAGCCTGGCCAAGGTGTGGAGATGTTTAAATATCTATCTGGTTTGGGGAGTAGTTTGTAGCCTGATGTGCCTGAAGCAGGCAGTACTTAGCTAAGGCTGGTAGGAGGTGGGGCTGATAGGTAGGCTTGGATCAGGTATGAAGTGCAACAATGTGACCCAGAACTGAGGAGTGGGCTTTATGCAGCTGAAATAAGGTGGCACAGGAGCAGCCGTCATTATTCCCTGGGGTCTAACGCCAATTTTATTGACTTCCACGCTTAGTGGCCTGGCTGCTCACCCACCGTTACTCTTCTGTCACTATTATGGCTCAGGGATCATTTCTTTTTAGGTTCATCCAGGACTGGCTAAAAACAGATATTCAGCTTTTAAATCACTAGGAGACAAAAAGCATGAAGATAAGAGAGCCCATATAGAAAGAGGAGGAAACAAAGAAGCCACAAAAAGGTATAAAGAACATATAAAACAAAAAGACAGGAAAAAGACCAAATATATTAGTTATGACAGTAAATATAAATGGTTTAAGTTCCCCTGGTAAAAGATAAAGTCTTTCAGTTTGCGTTAAAAGCAAAATTCAGCTATATGCTGCTTACAAGAGATGAACAGTAAAAAGACAAAACACACAAACAAACAAAAACAGAAAGAAAAGGTGGGGAGAAGTTGGGTAAGTATTTTTCAAACATACAAAGCAAACAAACAGAAAGCAGCAACTGGCAACATTTCAAAGTAGAATTCATGGTAAAAAGGGTTGCATGAGACAAAAAATGTTAGTTTCTATCGATAAAAGGCTCATTTTACAATAAAGCGTTGAGATATACTACTACATAATGGAACATCATTTAAGGCAAAAACTCTTAGAAATATAAGGAGATAGTGAGAAATAACTTTCTTGTTTTTAACAAAAACCAAAAAGATATAAATAGCATACTATCATTAAGTTCTACATGCATCTCAAAACAATTGTTAAAACTAACTCGAGGGCTTACAATGTTCCAGGCACTGTTCTAAATACTTACATGTACTGTCATCTCATTTCATCTTACCATGACCCTAGGAGTTAGGAAACTACTATTGCTGTATTAAAGATAATGAAACTGAAGCACAAGATTATAACACAGATGCATTTCCATACAGACAACTCTGATTCTAAACTAAGACAAGTATCTCTGGAGCCTGCCCTTTCAAATTCCATGTGAAGTAACCTCAAGGAAAGAATACATGCCATTTTAAAAGCGAACAAGGACACTGACCATTCCAAGCAAACAGATTCCAGGCTATAAAGAAAACCTCAAAAAATGGAATAGACAGAAAGCATAGTCCAGATAACCTAAATGCAATGTAGTAAATCTAGACATAAGGCCAACACCTGAGCAAGGTATAACTTGTGTGTATGTGTACACATGTGCAGATAGACACACATATACACCCTGCATGGATTAATCATAAGTATGTGATACCAAAATTATATATCAAACATTTGCAAATCCATTTCATCCACTGATTTAGAAGAATTATCAGGGCCAAATGTGATTTATTCTGAACTACAGAGATAATTCATTAATATAATGCCTCTCATCAGTAATTCAAAGGAGAAAACCCCATGGTCACCTTGATAGATCACTTGTTCTTATTGACTTGTAACATTATGAAGTTGGGGGCAGGGATGAATGGTGCTAAAAGTCCAGGCCAGTCAGAAAGGACTGTTATTCCACAGAAGTTATCAGAAACAATAACTCAGACACAGGGCAACACCGAAGTGATCAGGGTATCTAAGCCAGACTAATATCAAAACATCCTAAGCTTAAGGTTTTTTACAGATGGAGCCCATCAACCAGCTTGTGTGTCCTGGGCTGATCCCCAACAATCCAATGCACCTGTGTCCTCCTGTGGCACTCCCACACAGATGCCTCCTTCTTCTCAATCTCACACAACCTTGCTTTCCAACATCAGTTTGTTTCCCATTTGACTGAATGCTTTTCACAGGCATTAACCTAGAATGGCTATGCTATACATGACTTGAAATTTAAGCATTCCTCTTTCAACTCTCTGATAAAAATATTTTCCCTTTAATAATGCTCCCAGTTGTCCCTCTCCCATTCCTTTTCATTTCTGCTAGGTGCTTTTAAGTTCGGTTTTTCTTCCGCCCCCTGCAAACTCCCCAAGGCTTGGCTTCACAGATGAGGTTTTCTCAAGACCCAATCAATTCCAACATTCAATTAAGAAAATTAAGTTCAGGTTGCCATCAATATATTTCTTAATTATGCTTTAAACATAGGTACAACCTAGAATTGTTCATCAACAGCACTTAGCCTCAGCTGAAAGCTAGCATCTACCATTAAGCATTCCCATGGGTCAAATCAAGGTTCTGACAATAGTTAGACGACCACATGCGTATTTGCATAAGATTTGCATATATCTACATAGGTTAGTTTCTTCACAGTAGATTTCCAATTAAAATGTTATTATTTCCGCCTTGAAGTTGTTCTTTCCTGATTCTCCTATTCTCTAGAACTATTAGCGACACCTGTTCATTTTGCTGTTGATGTTTTCCATGAGAGGACAGCAGGATGGTGAAGAGAAGGACGGGTAACAGGCTTCAACATAGTTTCAAATATCTGTTTCACCAATATGAGTATCAGGGCCAGGACTGGGTAAAAATAAAAACTACTCTTAGTCAAAAGTCTCTAGTTATGCTTCCCAGTGCCACTAACCTCCCTTAACTAAAAATAAGATCAGTAAAACATTTAATTCATCTCTTGTGTTAATATTCTGATTTTCATAATTTTGTCATATCCCTAATTTCAAGTGGGCTTCAGAACATTTAGTATTGTTCCCATAATTCAGATAAGAAAAATAAAGAAAAGTTGAGATGTACTTAAGGACACAGTGATTTATGAATATAGCATAGAGGGGACTGGGTCCTGGTCCTTCAGATGCTTAGATTTGTATTTTTATCAAGTGTAGCACAGATAAAAAATATTTTAAAAGGAAGCAAAATATTTTGAATATCTACTTAATACAGGATTTTTATTATCCCCTGTATCTTAGGTTCATACATTACACTAACACATTATGTTCACAACATTAGCATAAAGTGGTCACTGTTTCTAGGTTAGGAAAGTGAGGCTCAGAGAGTTTAGGGAAGTTGCCCACGTACATAGGAGTCACAGGTCAGGGTTGTGCGAGGGTGTCTGACTCCAAAGAGTGTCTGTTCTCTCAAGGATTCCTCATGGCATCTTTTATTCTCCATTAAATCCAAGGTGCTTAAAGAATCACACACAGTATTAGAACATAAAGACACATCCCAAGTGCTCCCTCTGGTTGCTAGGTTACATCTGTTTGGCACAATCTGGTGAACATGGTCGTAGTTATCTTGCCAACAGGCACCAGTGATCAGGATGGCGGTGAGGCCGGCACTTGTTGTCAGGAGACTGAGCCTGGTGTTTAAAAGCCACAGAAGTATCTTGGGATGATTAGGATCCAAGGGTCCAACAGCTTTGCAACAACAACATAAATAGTATGTGCCGGATGGACAGGCACCAAATGGGGACATTCCCTACTGCCGTGCAAGGAGAAAGCTGGCATCACTGAGGACTTGCAAAACAAATAAACACTCCATATGCCAGAAGGAAAGCATGGCACAGGCCTGTTCCAACTGGAGATGGTGAATGCCCTTCCCAAGGAAGCTGAGATCCAGCTGAATGCCGCGGGGAGTGCGAGGCCCACGGCTGCCCTGGTCTTTGGCCACTTCATGGGTGACCTGCTGAGCCAACAGAAGAGGAATCCTGCAGCTGTGGTCCAAAACCTAGTTACGTATTTCCACTGACTCAGACATATTACAGCAGAGGGTGGGGTGATTAAGGGAATGAGGGGAGGATGCACGGTTT
>PVJC01017464.1:0-32609 GCA_004026665.1 Murina feae | reverse complement strand
TTGCATGCTCCTCCCAGGCCTGGGCCCTGGTCTGGGTTCTTACAGGAGGCAACCAATTGAGGTGTTTCTCTCACATCCATATATTTTTCTCCGTCTTTTCTTCTCTTTTCTACTCTCCTTAGAAATCAATGGAAAAATATCCTCGGGTGAGGATTAACAACAAAATACTACAGGTACAGTTTGATTCCAGAAATGTACACTAGTAATGTACTTAGGGGGTCAAATTCATAGAGACAGAGAGTAGAATGGTGGTTTCCAGAAGCTGGGGAGAGGAGAGAATAGGGACTTAGTGTTTAATGGGTATAGAGTTTACTTTAAGAATATGAACATTTTGGAAATGGATGGTTGTGACAGTTGTACAATATTCTTAGTACCACAGAACTGTACCTTAAAAATGGTTAAGATGGTAAAATTTATGTTTTACATATGTTGTCATAATTTAAAAAAACAACTTTCTTCTAGGGATCATCACACTAGGAAACATGTCCAGGCATTGCCCTGAGGCATGACTACCTTCCGCTGAGAAGCACTAAAGTCTGACAATATTGAGTGTCGTCAAATATGCAAAAAAGTAAACATTTATGCATTAATATTTCAATTGCAAATTACTTCAGCTTTTGGAGTGAGATTTAGCAGTATCTGAAGTATTTTAAAAATAAACTATTCTACAAAACAATAGTTATATTCTTATGTATATACCTTAGAGAAGTTCTCACATCGGTGCCCAAAAGTTATAGAAATATTCTCAACAATATTGTTTGTATAAAAAAAATCAATGGCAGCAACTTTAATGTTATCAACATAACAGTTCTGAATACATCTTAGTGTACTTATGACATGGAATAAATGATATTCCTGAATTCCATCCATAGATGACAGAAACAATAGGCAACTATAACATAACATTTAAAATTTTCAGACTAATACTACATAGTTATATATAAACATATGTAGTAAGGATCTATAAAAACTTAGGTGAATGAGAATACACACTATGGGGAGTATTTGCTTACTATAGAATGGGTAGAGAGGGGAAGAAGTTAAGGTTGAGATCAGGGAATATTACACAAGAAATTTTAAACTATATTATTTTTTATTTAAATTTTAATGGTGCTATATTTTAATGGTGGCTTATTATATCATTCTTCATACATGACAGTACTTCTAAAATATTGTATGTTGCATTTTGAAATAACAAAATAACAACCAGATGAACAAAATTATTTCATTGTTTCATAAACTTAATGGACTCTGGTACAAATTTACCTTGACATCCACTAATCTCATGAGAAATTATATAGAGCATTGTGTTTGAGCAAGTTCCATTGTATAACTTTCCTCGCATGTTTTTTTAAATAATACAAAGGCATAGATTTTTTATAAAATAGGATTTCCATATAAAACAATTAATATTTTAAATATTCCCTTGAAGTTGCATTTGTCAAAAGACTTAGTATATTCTTATACAATCTACTTGCTTAGAAAATAATATGCACTCTCACTTATATTCATTCAATTAAAATTAATTTAAATATTGTGGTTGAGCTTGGACCTATGAACCAGGAGGTCATAGGGCACATGTCCTGGGTTGCAGACTCCATCCCCTATAGGGGTTGTGCAAAAGGCAGCCAATCAATGACTCTCATCATTGATGTTTCTATCTCTCTCTCCCTCTCCCTTCCACTTTGCAGTCAATAAAAATATTTTTAAAGTTCATTTAAATAAATTTAAACAATTTTAAGGATGAGGTTTGCCTACCTTTGCATTCATGTAATATTAATAAAATTATGATTTATATGCAAAATGAGCATGACAATACTGTAATATTAAAGTATATTTGACTTGTAAACTATATAGAAAATATTCTGAAGGTGTTTTTTTTCTTCGTATACTATTTGCTTTTAAAACTTCAAAAAGAGATTTGATGGTGAGTGAGAATAGAAAACAAAAATTCAGTAAAAAGGACCTTTCCCCAAGTTCCAATCCTTCAGACATTCAGACAATGTTTGCTTGTGACATGCATGACAGCTCATTGTACTGTAGGTGGATAGAATAGAGTGAATTTAAACTTTGGTATCTTGACATATTTCTCCTATATTGATAAATAGCAATTTTAAATTTGTCAGATGAGAAGGTGTTTCATGCACTTGGTAGGAAAAGATATCCATTTATTTTTAGATATCTCCTGCTCTAATATTAGATCATAAATTACTTGACAGTTAAAGATGGCAATGCATTTTGCTGATAGTTCCTCACCAGATGAAAACTAATTTATGGAGTTTTACAATTTGAAATACTGAAAAAGAGGTCAAAGTTCTGAAAGAATGTCATTGTCAGAGTGAAGAGTCTGTCATCACCTTCATATTACCTGCCAAGAATATTTAACTTTCACTCAAACTGCAACTTTTTGAATGATTGTGAAAAGGTAGTTACCTTATTAATACCAACCAGCACTAACTAAGCGAGCATAACCAAATAATTAATTAGGTAGTGAGCCACTTCATAAACTTAGTTAAAATGTTCGGTGACTTCTTTATAAATATGGAAATACGTGTCCTTCAAATAAATACATTTCCTCTTGTTCATTTAATTTTTCATTGGGTTAATATAAGAAGATAAAATGATCAATTTTTCTCTGTCATGGGTATGAAAATATCTGTATCTTATCCACAAAGGCAGAAAGAATAATCAGAGTTATATATACAGGTATAAGATTTTTAATCTATGAAACTTGTTACTGTGGAAGTATGTACTGATACAAAGATTTAAATATTTTATACTATTTTATTGACAGTATTTTGTGCTCCATAACAACTCATAAGGCCCACCAGTTGTGTATCTTTTTCTGTTGTGACTCGGTCATATCTTTTCGGGCTTAAGCTTTGGGGTTATAGTTCCACACCCCATCTCATCCAGTAAATTTCTAATCAATTAATGAGTTCACATTCCTTTAAACCAGTGGTTCTCAAACTGTGGGTCATGACCCCTTTGGTGTTTGAATAACCCTTTCACAGGGGTTGCCTAAATACAACCTGCATATCAGATATTTACATTATAATTCATAACAGTAGCAAAATTACAGTTATGAAGTAGCAATGACAATAATTTTATGGTTGGGGTCACCAAAACATGAAGAACTGTATTAAAGGGTCACGGCATTAGGAAGGTTGAGAACCACTGCTTTAAACACATTCAAGGCATGAAAGTCACCCCATTGCAATATTCTCTTTGCAAGAATCTACCTGAAAAGTTTACCGAAGAGGATTACATTAATGAAAATGTAATAACATAGACTATTTAAATACAGAATGAAGAAAATATGTCATTCTTCTATACACGCAAATATGGAATTGTATGCTTGAAATTAATATAACGTTATATGTCAATTATATCTCAATAAAAATTTTTAAAATATTACTCCACCCACATGCCAACATACTGTGGAGATGACTTTGGATCACCTTCCATGGGCCCTGTGCAGGCAATGAGCCACCGAGGACGCAGGTCTCCCAGTTTTTTTAAATAATTACAAATACGCGCATATATTTCTCTCAATGGAGGATTCCACTCTATGTCATTTAGATACCATCATTTATTGTAATAAAATAACACAATCCATCATAATTTCATCAGCAGCTAGTTTCTGTTTTCCCCTTACCTGGCTTGAGGCACATCCTGCAATACACTGGAGGCTGTTTAGCAATCCCTCTGAAAGAAACATCTAACAAATGCAGCCTCAGAACTTCAAAACAGTCAAGGATTCTGAGAATCAGTTCAAAGGGCAGATGTGCCAAGGATTCTGAGAATCAGTTCAAAAGGCAGATGAATGACAGATTAGAAACTCAAAAGCAGCAAAACAAGCAGGTGACTTTGAGTAGTGCCCTGCTGACCTCAAATTGTTGGACAACGATCCATGCCATAAAGCTGAGTCAGGAGTATTGGACATGCTTATTGTAATTGTTTTACTTGTGTTATTTTTGGACCCTATTTTTGGAAATTTTATATACAGTCTATTTTATATCATGAGGTCATGTTTTTTTGGGTCTGGTTTTATTTTATAACTCTCAAATTAACAGGATAGCTGAAATGAATTGCTCTTTTAATTGCTCTTTTAATAATCCTTACTCTATGTACTTGCACTTTTTTTGCTGCTGCACTCTACAAATGTGCTTTAAAAGTCTACTCATAAAAAAAAAGTCTACTCATTGAGCGATTATACCAAACAATAACGAACAGTTATACCAATTTCAAGTTGAAGAGAGCAGAAGACTCAAGCACAGAAAGTGTAGTATAGGGTTTATCTGCAAAAAAACAAACAAACAAAAAAAACAAAACAAAAAAAAAACAAAACAAAAAAAACATAAAAAAAAACACACTAAAATGTAATGAAATATTTGGAAAAGCTAGCAAATTTGATTAAAAATACCAAAATTATTCTTCCAATATCATGAGACAGCACCTTTACTGGGCTACCAAAGGCCAGAGAATCCAGTACAGATTACAAAGTCATAAATTAGATGTCATGTATAACAAGTGTCATTGGCTTTAAAATCAGCCCTTTTTTGGTCCCATTCCAACGAGAGGAGCCACTGTCGATTATGACTGATTACCCCACTGTCCTCCTGCCTCTCAAGATTTTATGAATAAAGGTGAAAAGGAGGAATTTGAACCTTATAATTTACAAGAAGCAGAAATGCAAATGAAACTGTTTTTTGAAACACTTGTGTAAACTTGGCAAGCTGAAATATATATATATATATAATTTCCACATATGAGGACATAGAGATAAATTAAACCCGTTTTTCTAATTTGATCAGGTCACTCTCCAAGGCCAGCTAATAATGACCTGGGTTGTGGAGCGTGTAACATTTCTTCTAATGTAGCAGAGTAAGCACAAAGCGAAACTACTCTTGTGGTTCTAACATATAATCTCTGCATTTTCAGGAGCATATAAGGAGAATAAACTTACCATTTGAAGCATTGCAGGCGATGCAACCCCTACTTAAGTTGTTCAGTGGAGTTCTTAGAACAGCTGATGTATTTGTCTTGAAAGAGAAGGAAATTAAATGCAAATGCTATTGGTTCTGTAAAAACCAATTCTTCCTCAGGTAAATGGTTCATAAGGAAGGGAAATTAAAATCTCAATAAGTATAATACATTTCTGGAAACAATGTAGAGAATTTCATACTTTTTAATGTACAGAGGTGGGTAAGAGCAGGTTTACAGTTGTGAATTCACAAAACACAGCTTATTCATGTATTATTATTTATTAATTGTACTAGGAGCCCAGTGCACAATAATTTGTGCACTCAGCAGGGTCCCTCAGCCCGGCCTGTGCCCTCTCACAGTCTGGGACCCCTTGGGGGATGTCCACCTACTGGCGTGCCTGGCAGCCTGGGTGAGGGGCTGATGGCAATTTGCAAGCTGGCCAAGTCTGCCCCGCCCACCCCACCCACCCTGCAGCAGCCACCCACCCCACCCACCCCACCACCTATGCTGTACCCACCTCCGTGGCTGCTGGCCTCCATCTTGGCTGAGCTAATTTGCATGCAGCCTCTCTGATTGGCTGGTGGGTGTGGCTTGGCTGGTGGGCGTGGCTTAGGTGTCTTGGAGAGATGGTTAATTTCAATATTACTCTTTTATTAGAGTAGATTATTTTCCATATGGACACCTGTAAACCTGTGTAAATATAAAGCTCACACATGATTGCAATTGAAAATCATATTATGCTAAAAAATAAAACAGTTAAGATTTGTATATAGCTTATCAGGAGCACAGTTCAACCCAGTTTGCCTCAGGGGTGAGAATGTCGGCCTGTAGACTGAAAGACCCTGGTCAAGGGCACATACCTCAGTCGCAGGGGTGACCCTCAGCCCTGGTCAGGACTCATGTGGGAGGCAACGAATTGATGTTTCTCTCTTACATTGATGTTCCTATCTCTCAGTCTCTCCCCCTCCCATCCCCTCTCTCTAAAAGGCAATGGAAACATATTCTTGGTTGAGAATGAACAAAAACAGACAAACAAAAAACAACTCTCAAAAGTTGTTTTAAGGAATTCTTGCAATCACTTATATCCAGCTGTAAATTAAATGAACTGTAAAGTACTTAAAAAGCAAAATTACAAATAACCTCTTATTATACCATTTAAAAGTATATTTAATTCATTTTTCATAGTATGTGTGATAAGATGTGGGGTGAAGTCCATGAAAATAAGAGTTCCTGAGGTCTAAAATGTAGTATTTCACATGCACATGACACTAGTGTGTAATATGAGGGCATCTATAGGTGACATAATTTAGTGCTGATCTAGAGACACTGACCTTTGGAAAGTGTGACAGGATCAGTATTATCAATGCCCAAGGGTTACAATCTCCCCATTCCCATTCTTCTAAAGGAGGTCCTTCTTTTACCCATGGGTTTTCCCCCTTCAGCCTCAAACCTTAATTATTCTATTCCCGAGGTGTTTGCAAATGGGTCAGATGCTCCAGGAAGAGACAATTCAAACACTCTCTTACCTGTTTGGTATCATCAACTTAGTAGTGTGGCAAGATACAAGTCTATGAAGAAGATATTCTCCTGAGATGCACACTCTGGCTTAGAGAGGACTCCTGTAGTGAATGTGAGCCCTCCCACATACCTAAAACACAGAGAGTATAAATTAGGCTAGTCAATAGAGTAAGAACTAAGCCTAGGCTGTACCCTAACTCATAAATTACATTTCAATTTATTTAGACTGAGAAGAAAGGAATTAAACTAGCTGGCCTGTGATTCATTTCTCTCAAGATGGTAGACGGAATATCCCAGCAGAAAACGAGCAAGTGGTAGATGTGATGTCGTCTCCTTGTAAACATACCGATGCCAGATATTTTAGTAAATAGATGAATGGTATTTACTAGAAAGAGAATACTAGCTATGGATTTCTATTAACAGAATTATTCTAATGTAGCATTGCTTATAGTAAACAAATTTAGAATCTCTGGATTTATAAGGCATGTCTCTCTGGAGAATATCACATAACCTACGTAGTCCTCTGGGATGTAAATGAGAGTGTTCTCTGCAGTGTGAGATTATTCACACACTTCATTTAGAGAATGTATCTACTGAGTCAGGAAGCCTGTATCTGATGTGAAACAAGAGAGTCTAGGGAGCTGCCAGGATGTCCCAACCTCTCCTTGTTTGACTATGCCCCTTGATTGTTTTGTATGTGTGAAATTACTAACAAAGCCAGATCAGAGGCGCAGTTTCTGATTTATGGGAGTCTTACCTGACAGTTCAATTCTTTGTGTTAGCACAGTGACACTTTTCCAGGTTGCTCAGAGTTAATGGATAAAAGCACACGTTATAAACCATCCAAGTTACATCACCAAAGTGCAATAAACTATTTTGTTGTTGTTTTTCTGATCACTCACATAAAATAATTTTCAATTTGGTAAGAGATGATGGCTATAGGTTTATATGGTAGATCATTCCAAATGTAATTATATGCACTTAAAAAAAATGAAGAAGATGTCCTAGACAGTTGGACTCATACATAGAGTGTCAGCCTGCAGACTGAGGGGCCCTGAGTTCAGTTCCGGTCAAGGGCATGCACTTTGGTTGCAGGTTCCCTGGCCCTGGTTGGGGTGCGTGCAGGAGGCAACCAATTGATGTGTCTCTTTCTCATCGATGTTTCCCTCTGTCTCTCCCTTTTTCTCCCACTCTCTCTAAAAATCAATGGAAATATATCCTCATCTGAGGATTAACAACAACAACAGAAAAAATAAAAAAGAAAAGGAGGTATCTCTGATATATCCGATGAGGTTTGAGTATGAAGAACTAAAAATCTGTGCTCAAAACCAAATGCTATCCCCATTAATTAGAAGGATATTATTTCTGAAACCCTAATTATTTCTGAAACCTAAAACAATAAAAATATTGCTAATCAATGAGATAAATAATCAATTTAAGAGTAGAATTTTGTTAATGTTAGAGTTAGGGTAAATTGTATTTTGTCTTTTAAAATAAGATGTAAAGTGAATGTGTGCATGTGTGTGTGTGCATTTAGTATGAATGAGTATATGAGCTTACAAAATCCTTAAATCAAATGTGAACATTTGAAGTTGGTAACATCTGCTATCTGCTAGTCTTTGAAATGAGAAGGATTTTTATTAATCTTTTATCTTATTCAAAAGTATTCATCTGATGAAGACATTCTTAGTGCTAATGAACATGTTGTCCTAAAAAATCTGAGAAAGTGAAAGATCACAGAGTACATGATTATTATACTATGATTTATATCCCCTAAAACTAAGGAGTTGTCAAAGGTAATCAATATTTTTAGGGGAGGGAATATTCAAAATAATGATATTTTCATTCCAAATGTTTTATTTCAGACAGTGCATGAATAAAAATATTGAAACGTGGGAAAATCTATTTTAATTCATCATTCAAATAATGGAAATTTTATATAAAGAAAAATATGACTTCACACTTTCCACAATATTCCAGCAATTAAAATCATACCTTTTGCAACAGCATGGGTGGATCTGGATATTATTATTATGCTAAGTAAAATATGCCAGTCAGAGAAAGACAAATATCAAATGATCTCACTTATATGTGGAATCTAGTGAACAAAATAAACTGACCAAAACATACAAATAAAAAAAACAGAAACAGAGGCATGGATACATGGAACAGATTGACAGCTGTCAGAGGGGAGTGAAGAGGTGGGACTAAATGAAAGAAGGTGAAGGGATTGGCCAAAGAATATAGGAATATGCACAACCCGTAGACACAGACAACAGTGAGGTGGTGGCCAGAGGAAAGAGGAGGAGGAGGCTGGTTGGAGGTGGGAGTAGGGGTGGGGGAAAATGAGAACATCTATATTAGTGTCAACAATTAAACCAAAAAAGTAATAAAATCACTATGATAGACGCATTTATAAATAGATAAGTTAGCAAACAACATGCCTATTCTTAACTACTTCTAAGTAAATCTGAAGTTTCTATAAAGTGTTTATAAGGATTTCTGTGGGGAAAAAATCCTTGTAAGCAATGTTTAAAAGATATGCACTACTGAATTGGCACTAGAGTTCTACCTAAAGAAATTCTTTCATCAGTTACTTGAGAAGAGAACTTTAGATTGTTCTATCATATTAATTGCATGGGCCTTTTCTATAAACCTAACAAAAGACTTAATAATAAAAAAATAGTTTAAATCTTTTTGCCTCCGTTAACAAATTCATTGAGTAGCCTGACGCGTAAGAGAACTACATAGGTATTTAAACTTTAAAACGGTATTAACAACTCTTAAGTGCCTATTCAGTTTTGAGTAAATATTAAAAAGTTAATAAAAGATTAATAAATTTTAGACATCAAAATAAATTATTCTCTTTGGAATTGAACTATTTATTAGAATGAGGTTTATATAAATTTTTTATATATTTAATAAATTATATTCCTATAGGCCTACCCCATTTTCCTATAGGCTTATCCCATTTAAAATAACTAATATCAAATTGTACACATAATAACAATATTTACTGTGACACAATATGCCCTGCTATCTACTGCATACTTTTCATATGTTATCTTTGCAATCACGAGGCTACCTCTCTTAGGAACTATCATTCTAATAACTAACAGTAATAGGGAGCACAAGTGCATGCATTACATAATTTTGTCTTCAGATCCTCTCTTTAGTAGGCAATTTTATTTTGCTTATTTTAGAGGTGAGTCGTTTTCCTATGAGAATAAAGGTAACTTGTCCAACTGTCACTGATGGAGCCTCAACCTGAACCCACATGGTCTGAAATGATTGTGCCTCACAACACGTTTGCACTGCCTGTAAGGAATGAAGCAATACTCACCCAGAGCAAACGCAACCTCTAAAGACCCTTTAATAACCAGAAAGCCAGAGATATGAAATATTTCTTTTTTTCTGTAAAAGCCGTTTTATACCAAATATTTGACATCTTTCGTAAAACAAACAATATTTAAGTTATTGATGAAGTTACATGTTTACTATAAAGGACTCTAAAATGCTTTATTCACATATCTATCTGAGAGATTAAAAGGAGACAGGATCGCAATTTCCCTTGTTTTGATGTTATAATCGATATTAAGGAGGTCAAGAATGGCTAATTTTTATTTAATCCTGTTGTACTCATTTCCTGGGCCTCTCTGAAACTTGCTCTAAGCGGGATGGCTTAAGGGAACAGAAATTTATCCTCTCACTGGCTGTTAGGTCAGAGACCAATATCGAAGTGTTATCAGGGCAATGCCCGCTTCCAGGATTCTGGAGGGAAGTCGGCTCTTGACCTCCTCCAGGTGGTGGCTGCAGGTGCTTTTATGGGTCCAGAGTAACTTCAGTCTCTGCCTCCTTCTCCCCATGTTCTTATAAGGAACCTTGTTGTTGGGGTGGGGGGGGGCACCCTCAACCCAGGATGATGCCTTTCTGAATTCTGTTAACTTAATCCATTTGCAAAGCCCCTTTTCCAAGTAAGATCACATTTACATATTTTTGGAGTTAAGATTTGGATATAGCTTATCAGGGACATAATTCAACCCACTCTTCCTATTTTCACAAGAAAGACTGTGTTATTAATGGTGGGTGTATCTTTTATTGAAAACCATAGTGATAAAATATTCAAGTTAAGCTTTCCTTTCTTTCCTTAAAATTCAAAGAAGCCCTAAGGCTTATGCAGGTCTCAAGATGCTGTATCTCAACCCCCCTCCCCCCGCCCCAATTTACTTAAACCTGAACTCAAACATTTTTTGTCTTTTGAGTCTGGAGAATACCTTTAGAGTTTCCTGAGACCACTGCTTGTTTGAAAAGATGATGCACTACTGACAGGGAACTGGTAAGGCACCTGCCTTGAAGGAAGGATGGAGGGGGCTTCCCGATTTCTAGTTCTGTTGAGGCTCTGTAGAGTACAGACATTTGGGTAAGGCTGGGTAGGACTCCAGAGTCAAGCTATTGGAGCTCAAATTCTGCTTGGCTGCTTTCTCCCTATGAGATCTAGGATAGCTTCCTTAGCTAGCATATCTAAGGAAGGTTTTCTCGACACCGTGCTAGAACCCCTGGAGTCACTATGGGAGGGTTAAAGTGTAAGACTAGTCTTGCCCTTGCCCCACTGGTTTTTGAAAGATGACATCTTGGGGATTTTCCTACACCTTAACGGGCACCAAATAAAAATTAAAAAAATAGAAGGACTATAATTCTATACCCATATTAATCCAAATCTCAATGTCCCCTCACTACCAGCTGGCTTTGTACAGAATATACTGCTGCATGGGAGTATGTATTCAGTTGTTGGATTTCTCCTCTAGCAAATCACAAAAATGGGTCCCCCCCCCCGCCACCCCCTGCTTTTTCAGGGCAATGAGCTCCCTATATAACTTGCATTTGCATGAGAAAAAGAGGTTACTCATATTTACAGTATAGAACAAAATTTTACTTTAAAGTAATCATTTGCTTCCAAAAATATACTTAAAACTTAAATATTTTGAGTGCAGTGTACTTAAAACTACTGGTGACTTTTTTTTTAATACACATACATATTTGGAAACTGAGAAACAAGATACATGATTGAAAGTATTCCTGTGAGTGACGGGGTCTCTGCATTTTCATCTTGTCTATATTTTAATATAGAATGCATTACAGATGTTTAAAAGTGTATAATACATGTATATATGCACAATAAGCACACTAGGGTATAGATTGAATTTGCTTATAATTATGAAAATGAAGGATAATTCTTTGTTTTATTTAATTATACATACTTAACAAACTAGCATTGGTAATCTTTTTCTATTTCTACTCCAATTTATTCTTTGACTTGCTAGAAATTTAAATTTACATTTATATTCCAGGCTCAAAAAATTGCAGTGGCTCCAATACATTCTTAAAATCTAGAGACTAAAGTTCTCTAAATTCTTTATTTTAAATTTCAAATTGTTCTCATTTTGTTTCTGATATAAATAATGTGTACAATGTACACTACATATACATACTAGGTAATTATATATATGTTAAAATGTACACAAATATAATATGTAAATTCACAGTTTTTTAACAGATACTTTGCTTACTCTTAATCCTTCAAATTTTTTATCAACTTTTCCATATATCTGCCCCTAAATAAGATGATCCTTTATCTCCTATTTATATTACCAATTATATAATACTAGATGGCTGATGTATAAAATTTTGTGCACACGAGGGGTTCCTCAGCATGGCCTGTGCTCTCTGATAGTCTGGGACCCCTTGAGGGATATATACCTGCTGGTTTAGGCCTGCTCCCCAGGGAACTGGGCCTAAGCTTGCAGTCAGGCATCCCTCTGGCATCCCAGGAGCCCTCAGGGGATGTCCACGTTCCAGCAGGGAGCAGGCCTAAGCTGCAGCTGGACATCCTTAGCACTGCTGAGGAGGTGGGAGAGGCTCCCACCACCACCACTGTACTGGCAACTGTCAGCCTGGCTTGTGGTTGAGCAGAGCTCCCCTTGTGGGAGCACACTGAACACCAGGGGCAGTTCCTGCATTGAGCATCTGCCCCCTGGTTGCCAGTGTGTGTCATAGTGACCAGTCATTCCCAGTGGTTCTGCTGTTAGGGTCAATTTGCATATTACCCTTTTATTATATAGGATAGAGGCCTGGTGCATGGGTGGGGGCCAGCTGGTTTTCCCTGAAGGGTGTCCTGAATCAGGGTGGGAGTCCTGCTGGGGATGGCCACAGCCCCTTTAGGGTGGGAGTCCCCACTGGGGTGCTTGATGGCTGTTTTGAGGCTGGCTAGGACCTCCAGCAGGAACCCTCAACCTATGAGGTTGTGGCCAGCCTGGGTGAGGAGCTGATGGCTGTTCGCAGGCTGGCCACAGCTCCTTCAGGGTGGAGATCCCCACTGGAGTGCCTGGCCAGCCTGGGTGAGGGGTTGAGGTCCATTTTCAGGCTGGCCAGATCCCCTTCAGTTTAGGGGGTCCTGCTAGGGTGTCTGGTCAGCCTGGATGAGGAGCTGATGGCTGTTTGCAGACTGGCCACCACCCCCAGTGATCCAAGCTCCCAGCAAGGTAGGCTGGAAGCAGGTATCTCGGATTTATTTAACTTCTATAATTGAAACTTTGTAGCCTTAACCAGAGTCCATGTCAGGTTGCCCCTGAAAACCCAGGCTCCCAGCACTTCCTTGAGCCCAACCTGGCTAGAAGCAGGTATCTGGGATTTATTTCTCTTCTATAATTGAAACTTTGTTGCCTTGAGTGGAGGCCACAGCCCACCAGTGCAGGTAGGAAGCTTGGCTTCCTCCATCACTGGGGCAACCAAACCTCCTTCTTGCTCCAGCTCCATGGCTGTCGGCCGCCATCTTGGTTGGGTTAATTTGGATTTAGTTGCTCTGATTGGCTGGTGGGCATGGCTTAGAGTGTAGCAGAGTGACACCAATTAGCATATTACTCTTTTATTAATGTAGATGTAGATTATATTTATTTTTCAAAGTCAACTCATATCCCAACCCTAACAATGTATCAATTATGACACCCAACAATGAATTATCTATTATCAATATTTTGGATAAGGACGATATAAATATTATAATATTATCACAAATCTTTATTTCAGTATGTTTTAAGTATTAATATTCCAAATAAATTGATATTTTCTTCAGAAAAAGACCCATTTATTATACGCTTTTTGTTTCTCCTATACTATAATACTAAGAAAATACTGTTATCAACTTGAGATCATTAAAACAAATTAAACCACTAAGTTTTCAGCAATTAAAAGTCCATTAATATGTTAAAGGGATGAATATAAACTCTTAAAAAAGTAGAGTTTATCAATTAGAAATATTACTATTTCATCTAAAGAATGGAACTATTTCTTGGAATAGTGTAACCATCAAAACCAAAGTTTTACATTTCCTTGGGTTCAATGGACCTGACTTCAACAGCTTTCTTTGGGAATTTCCAAAAATAAAAGATGAAGAAATGATAGAATATGCCTGACAGACTTAAAATAAACTATAAATATAGGGAGAGTGAGAAAGCCCATAATGCTATGTTTTAAATAATAGCCCGTGTCTGAAGAGTTTTCTTGATAGCCTACTATGATATATTTCAAAGCAACAGTTAAAGTATAAAAAATTGACCTAAAGCGATTGAGGTATGTTGACAAGTAACTGTGGATTGGCATTATGTAAATTAAGAAAAAATAATAATTGACATTGAAATGTACTTCATTATAATTTTATTTTGATAGGAGAAAATATTGAAGCTATATTTTTTTCTTACACTAAATTTGCATTTTCTGCAGGCTTCCTATAAATCACTGTTAAAGATTGTAATACCTTGTTCCATGACCTGCTCATGTTTGTAGAATATTTTGTCAAATATGTTTGAAAGTCTAGTTTGAAATCTAGCTAAATATTTGGTTGGATTTAGTATTTAATGTCAAGGAAATTGAAGTTAGTTGTAAGCTTCATGTATATACCCAGCTTTATATTACTACTAGGGGCCCAGTGCACAAAAATTTGTGCACTTGGGCGGTCCCTCAACCCGGCCTGTGACCTCTCACAGTCTGAGACCCCTCGGGGGATGTCCACCTGCTGGCATGCCTGGCTAGCCTGGGTGAGGGACTGATGGCTGTTTGCAGGCTGGCCAAGCCCCTCAGTGTGAGCCCTCACTCCTTTAGGGTGTGGCCAGTCTGGATGAGGGGCTGAGGGCCATTTTCAGGCTGCCCACAATTGCTTCAGGGTTCAAGTCCCTACTGGGGTGCCTGGGAAGCCTGGGTGGGGAGCTGAGGGGCATTTTCAGGCTGCCCACAGTCCCTTCAGGGTTCGGGTCGCTACTGGGGTACCTGGCCAGCCTGGGTGCGGGGCTGAGGGCCGTTTTCAGGCTTTCAGGCTGCCCACAGCTCCCATTAACCCAATGTCCAAGCAAGGCTGACTGGAATCAGGTTTCTGGGGTTTATTTATCTTCTATAATTGATACACTGTTGCTTTAATCCAGGCCTAGGCAGGTAACGAAGCCTCCTGTTGGCTTCAGCTCTGTGGCTTCTATAATTGAAAGAATGTTGCCTTAGTAGACACCCAGCCAGCCTAGGCAGGCAGTTTCCTCCATCACTGGTGCAACAGAAGCCTCCTGTTTAGTTCAGCTCTGTGGCTTCTATAATTGCAACTACATTGCCATTAGCAGAGAGAGGCCCAGCCGACCTAGGCAGACAGTTTACTCCTGGTGCAACGGAAGCTTGCTGTTTACTCTAGCTCTATAACTGCCAGCCTCCATCTTGGCTGGGTTAATTTGCATACAGCCACTCTGATTGGCTGGTGGGCATGGCTTAGGTGTCCCAGTGAAGCAGTCAATTCAAATATTACTCTTTTATTAGATTAGACTAGAGGCCCAGTGCATGAAATTCATGCACGGAGTTAGAGTGGGGAGTGGGAGTGGTTTCCCTCAGCCCAACCTGCACCCTTTCTAATCTGGGACCCCTTGAGGGATGTCAAACTGCCTGTTTAGGCCCAATTCCACCAGTGGGATCGGGCCTAAACCAGCACTCAGACATCCGTTTCACAATCTAGGACTACTGGTTCCTGACCTCTCACCTGCCAATTGCCCCTAACCACTACCCTGCTAGCCTGATCAACACCTAACTGCTCCTGTGCCTTACTGATTGCCCCTGACTGCCCTCCGCCTTCCAGGATGGTGCCCCCCAACTATCTTCCCCTGAAGGCTTGGGTCCCCCAGAACTGCCCTCCCCTACAGGCCTGGGTCCCTCCCAACTGCCCTCCCCTGCAGGCCTGAGTCCCCCCAACTGTCTTCCCCTCAGGCCTGGGTCCCTCCCCAACTGTCCTCCTCTGACAGCCTGGATCTCCCTCAAACTGCCCTCTTCTCCAGCCTGGTCCCCTGCAACTGTCCTCCCCTGCAGGCCTGGGTCCCTCCTAACTGCCCTCCCTTGCTGGCCATCTTGTGGTGGCCATCTTTGACCACATGGAGGCAGCCATCTTTGACCACATGGGGACAGCCATCTTGTGATGGCCAATTTGCATATTACTCTTTTATTAGACAGGATGTACATTTTTTCTTTTATTACTTTTATTTCAGATAATTGTGTAGATTAGAAATTTAATTCTGAAATTTACATGGTTATATACATTTTAGTAAAATTCACTTTTATATGCTAACTAGAGGCCCAGTGCACAAACATTTGTGCACTCAGGGGGGTCCCTCAGCCCTGCCTGTGCCCTCTCACAGTCTGGGACTCCTTGGGGAATGTCCACCTGCTGGTGTGCCTGTCCAGCCTGGTTGAGGGGCTGATGGCTGTTTACAGGCTGGCCAAGCCCCCCAGTAGTGACCCTCACCCCATGGGGGTGTGGTCAGCCTGGGTGCGGGGCTCAGGGCCATTTTCAGGCTGCCCATTGTCCCTTCAGGGTTTGAGTCCCTACTGGGGTGCCCAGACAGCCTGGGTGAGGGGTTGAGGGCCATTTTCAGGCTACCCACAGTTCCCATTAACCTAAGGTCCCAGCCAGGCTGGCTGGAATCAGGTTTCTGGGGTTTATTTGTCTTCTATAATTGAAATGTTGTTGCCTTGAGCAGAGGCCTAGGTAGGCAACGAAGCCTCTTTTTTGCTTCAGGTCGTGGCTTCTATAATTGAAATTTTGTTGCCTTCAGCGGAGACCATAGCCAGCTTAGGCAGGCAGTTTCTTCCTTCACTGGTGCAATGGAAGCCTCCTGTTTGCTCTAGCTCTGTGGCTGTTGGCCGCAATCTTGGCTGGGTTAATTTGCATACAGCCGCTCTGATTGGATAGTGGATGTGGCTTGCCTGGTGAGTGTGGCTTAGATGTAATCATGTATGTTAATTTGCATATTAATCTTTTATTAGATTAGATATTATCCATGCTTTAATTATTTAATTTAATTAGTAGAGTGACTACTAATTTCCTTATTGCTGTACTCATTATGTTATGCCTTTTCTATTGATAATAGTTCACATGAGATGTGATTAAATAAATTTCAGGACTTACAATCAAATTTATGAAGTGGAATCTGAAATTAATTTTAATTAAGAATTCTATAATTTATTCATTATTATTAGACATTAATAAGTTGGTAATTATTCTAATTCCCAAATGAGTGATTTAAAGATATTCTGTAGTACTTGAGTGGTGCAAGTGAGTTTTAAATCTTCTCAGCACTTTTGATGTAATTTGATTGAGATGAATGGTGTAGATATGTTTTAAGTTTCTGTGTTTAGAAAATCTCTGAGTAATAAATCCTGATATATTTGCTGTAAAATTCTACAAGAATGTGTGACTATTTATAAATACATTTAATAATAAATTTATAATTTATCATTGATTATTTGTAAGTACATTGAATAATTAAATAGTAGTGGGTATATTTTGAAAATAGTGAATGAGACCAGAGAGAATGTGATTGTAAATGTCATTATTTGTAAATAAAATTTCATTACTATTTCCTACCATTAGAATCCGTTATTTGGATTTTTTCACTTAGGCTATCACTTTTGCTTAAACTCTTTAAAAAGCTGTTCTTTGGGGAAATATGGCTGTCATTATCTAAGCCTCTTATAATATTACCAGTGGCCTGTTGCAGGAATATTCCTGCAAGAATAGGACTTCCTGAGCCAGAGTGAAGCAGAGAAGGGAGCAAAGCCCTCCTCAGCTCCCTCCCTTCTCTGCTGCCTCGGCTCCCTCCCTCCCTTCTCCCTCCCTTACTTCACCGTCTCTGCTGCTTCAGCTCCATTCCCTTCTCCACCGCTTGGCTCCCTTCTGCAGTACTTGGCTTCTAGTCTTCGCTCGCCTGTATATGCAAATTAACCACCATCTTTGATGGGGTAATTTGCATATAGTCGCTCTGATTGGTTGGTGGGCATGGTTTCGCTGGTGAGAGTGGCTTAGGTGCAACAGAGTGAGAGTTAATTTGCATATTACTCTTTTGTTAGATTAGATGAATATATGGAAAGATGAACATTTCCTTAAGTGTTTTTTAAAAAATATAACTACAAATCAAGGAATAAAGGGAGTTTAACTCATCTCAGGAAACCTTGCCAAAAAATGATGTATTTGGTGTATTTCACACAATGTTGTGTGTATACAATTAATTATCTTTATTATAAGTTAAAAAAATAAATATATTATATAAATACATTTATTTTATGTTATTTCCTAACCATGTAAGATAAATTTCATTAAATGAATATTTCAAGCCAACTTTGTGATTAAAATATTACTCTTTAATTTTTATTTCTAATTAATTTATGGTAAATTAAAGTTACCCAACTTTTTTGCATTCCTTCCATTAAGAGATAGGGCCTATAGTTTATACAAATTAAATCCATAAATCTAATATATCCCTAATTCAATGAAGGTAATAAAATAAAATAAATGGCAGATGATTATCAAGTTTGGGCTTCTATAATGAAATACCATGAACTGGATTGCTTATTGACAATATAATTTATTTCTCACAGTTCTGGAGACTGGACATGTCAGCATGATTTTATTCAGGGGAAAGATCTTTTCTGGGTTTCAGGCAGCTGACTTCTCTCTGTATCCTCACATCATAGAAAAGAGAGCTATCTAGCTCACTGTTCTTTTCTTAAAAGGGCATTATTACCATTCAGAAGGGCTCTACCTCATGACATAACTATCTTTCAAAGGTCCTATCTCCAAATACCACCACATTAGAATTGGGGTTTCAACATTTGAATGTTTGGCATACACAAATATTCAATATACTG
Organism: Murina feae; assembly: GCA_004026665.1. Lineage (NCBI taxonomy): Eukaryota > Metazoa > Chordata > Mammalia > Chiroptera > Vespertilionidae > Murina > Murina feae. Next base: position 13,880 of record PVJC01017464.1, on the reverse strand, counting down.
CAATCACACTGAAAGTTTTCAAGGATAGAGAGCAAACAAAGTTATATGCTATTGATGGAAACTCTAAAACACACTCACACACTCATTGTCACTATCTAGTACAATTTAATATGCATAAAGACTATAACCCAACTTTTTCAAATCTGATTGGTACCCCATAATAGTGCAAAGTATATATACCAAAAACATGCATAACGATGTTTATCACAGCATCCTATATAATAAAAGCCTAATATGCTAAGTGTTTGGTCGGCTGTTTAACCAAAGTATAATATGCTAATGATATCCTAAGGCTGCTCAACTGCTCACTGTGACATGCACTGACCACCAGGGGGCAGATACTCAGACCTGTAGCTTAGTTTGCTGCTGGAGTCTGGCTGTTTGGGACTGAGTGAGATGGACCAGACATGCCCTGTAGTCCTCCCTCAGTCCATCCCCACTCAAACTCCCGTGTCCCTCCCCGGCCCCTATCATGCACCAGTAGGGTCCCTCAGCCTGGCCTGCATACTCTCCCAATGTGGGACTCCTTGGGAATTTCAGAGAGCTGGTTTCAGCCTGATTCCACAGGCCAGATCAAGGGACCTCACTGATGCACGAATTTGTGCACTGGGCCTCTAGTTATTAATAATAGCCAAAAACTGGGGGAAAAAATCATTGAGTAATAGAATATATAAATTATGGTATGATCATATCATAGAATATTATGCAGCATTGAAAATGAAGAATCTATTCATGTAAAAATAGGATACATCCATTTGTAATGTGCAACAGAGTAAAATAACTCAAGCACAGAAGAATATTAATTTATGCAAAGTTCAAAAGTAGGCAAAACAAGCTTATGGTTTTAAAAAATCAAAATAGTGGTAACCCTAGGAGTAGGAGTTAGGGAATAGGAAGAACACAAGTGACTTCTGGATTACCTATGATCTTTCTAAATTTGTATACTGTTTATACCAGTAGTTTGTGAAAATTTGGCAAGCTGTGTACTCACAATATATGTGGTTTTGTACATTGAACCTATGCATGTTATGTTTCAATAAATTAAAAAAAATGTTATAAGGTCTTCAGGAGGCCTTCAAACTATCTTCCACTTCCTCAGAGTAATCTATAGGTGAAACCATAGCCCCAGGCAACAGCTGCTTGTAACTACATGAAAGAATTATGGCAAAGGCACCCAGCTAAGGTGCATGTGGATTCCTGATGCTATTCCACAGAAACTGGTAAAGGTTTTCTGGAAATTTTTATGCAATACTAAATAAGTGATATACTGTAGACTTTGATACCAGTAAGTAGTAAAACAAACACTTAAAATATGGAAGCTGCTTTGTGACTGGGCAGTGAGCTTTTAAGAAAGTATTTGCAAAAAGTCAAAATGCCTGGAACACAACATGGAGTTTTAGAGTTGAAGATGTTGATGAGGGCTTAAAGGACAGTGACATCTTATTGAACCGTGATATCTTATTGGAATGGTAGAAAAGGCGATGCTAGTGTGCAGTAGCATAACATTTAATGGGAGTATAATAGTAAATGCACCTAATGAATTGGTGTATCTAGCTACCATTTTAACCCACGTCACGTGAATTCTTCTTGCTTCTTATAGTAAAACTAGAAACCCATTGTAGGAAGATTCCTGCAAGAATAGGGCTTCCTCAGCGGGTCTCCCTTCCTCCAGTCTCTGCTACCTTGCTTCCTCCCATATCCACTGCCTCAGCTCCCTCCCTTCTCTGCTGCTTGGCTCCCTTCTGCAGCACTTGGCTTCCTTTAGGCTGTCTTCAGTCTTCACTCCGCACCTGTGTATACAAATTAACTGCCATCTTGGCTGGGTTAATTTGCATATAGTCGCTCTGATTGGCTGGTGGGTGTGACTTGGATGGTGGCTTAAGTGTCTCGAAGTGATGGTTAATTTGCATATTACTCTTTTATTAGATTAGATGTGAAAGGAGATAGAAAATTAAAGAAATGACTATTAAATAAAAAGTCCTCAGTCTCTTCAGGTGGTATCTGATACTAAAACAAGAAAAATGACTTCCAAGCAGAGTTCAAATCCAGGGCCAGGCAAAGAAAAGAGAAAAATGGTCTAAAGATAAAGCCAAAGACAAAAGTCCTCTAAAGACTTTAGAAGCATACATCATAGATCCTCCCAATCAAACAATAAGGCTTCCAAGAAGAATAAGGACAATATCTCTCAGCAGAAGGCCAGGATTGAAAAGGCTTTATCTTGAAAAGATCTGCAGCTGAGGCTTTTGTCTAACTTAGCAGTCCCAAAAAGATTCACAGAATGTCCACAAAATTCTAAAAAAAAATGTTACACATGCCAAACCATCCCCCTCCATTGAGTGAGGGAGACAGAAACAGTATAAAGCATGTCCTTTGAACCCTCTCACTTATACTGGTATTAAGGAGGCTGAATTTGCAGCAATTCAAGCCAAAGGAAGCATAGAAAAGGGAGGATAATTCAGAGGCAAAACTAAGATTCCAAAGGATGACACAAAATCAATGGAGAATGATTGCAGGGACTTGAAACACGTTCAAGAAATTTCCAACATTGACCTAACTAAAGAGCAGAATCAGTATGAGCCAGTGATTCCTTTTTCCCCTCAAATCGTTCCTATATTTAAAAAGAATGTCTGTAATAGTTATGCCATGTCTATCCATGGCTTTCTATTGAGTCTGTGAGAAGGCATTCGTTTGCTTCCTGGATTTCACAGGTAGAGATCAAATAGGGCCGAATTCAGGAAGAAGTACTTAAGGACCCAGGGAGCAACATTCACCTTAGGACCTGATACAGAAACACCATTCTGAATTTTAAGTGGGTGAGTTTTGAAAACCTCCCGGGATGGTGAGTGTATTTTTCACATGGGAAGGACATGAGTGGGACCACAGGGCTGACTGCCGTAGGAAACCTTGGAAATGGCCCTCAGTTCTCTCACCTCCTGGTCTTTCCAGCCCTGTATAGTCACAAGCCCTTAATTCAGCACCACCTATTAATATGTTGTCATTTTAGTAATACATAATACTGAACTATGTTGAAAGATTTGAGATATGAGGGGAGGGGAGGGAAGTAAAGGAAAAAAATAAATGAAAAGGAAAACCATTCATTAATCTACCACTAACCAACCATTCTTTAAATGCTTCATTCATTTCCTGCCATTCAACTACGTGTTTGCTTTTTAAATGTTCATAAGATGTTTACAAAATGGTGATAAACATTTCATATTTCATCAAATTGCAGGCAAATGGTGTGCAATTGTAAGTAATTCCATGGATATCATAATAGTGCATAATGCTTTATTTTCTGTAGTTGAGAATTTGGTTTCTTTTTAGATCTGATATGTGAACTCAAAGTAGAATTACTTGGTCTAATGCTATTAATATATTAAGACTCTTAATTCAAATCAACCCCTTATCACTAAATCATAATCATATACACAATTATTGTTATTACTGCAAAAGTATAAATACAAATGCCACAAGATATTTTTCAAAAAATATTTTGAATGCTATCTTTTAAAAAGAACAACCTAGTAAGTAGCCCATGAGTTTCTGTTGATAATACTTCCTGTCTTTAAATTATGTAAGGACATTCCCTTTATAAATGTCTCCAAATTGGTTTTATACATGCCTTCAGTTCAATGGCTTTGTAAATAGAAGATTGTTTTCATTTCTAGAAATATGGCAAAGGCCTTATGGGAAAAGCCTGGGTTATAAAACTAGGTAATACATTTTTTGTTAATCTTATTTTTCTATAAATACAAATATTAATGATATACCTTGAAAACTTCTCTGAACTAAATGCAAAATGAGAAGAAAGAAAAGTTTCAATAAGAAAAACTTCATTACACTATGATGTATTCTTTCAAAGATAATAGTGTAAAGTTGAATATTCATTTGAGACTAAGTGTGGTATGCTTATAAAAATAATGTCACATAATCATGTCTAATATATTTTATTAATTGTATCTTTATGTCTTAATAGAGTTATTTTTCCCTCAAAAGCATTCAACTTAGCATTCAACACTAATGAAAGTAGACTTAATTTGCAACAGACCCAATGAAATGAAAAATTAGGTTAGCTTAATTTAACACAATTGGCCAAAAGACCAAATTAAATTCTTTTTAGGTGAATTCAGTGTCTTACTCCAGTCCTCATGAGACCTGATATAATAGTTTGGTATGTATCTCTGATAACAGTAGCTAGCTATGAACTGGGACAAGTTGCCTTACCTCTCTGTGACTCAGTTTCTTAACTTGTACAATAGAAGTAATATTTATTTTGTGTTACTTTAGAAAGAATTAAAATAAGTGACTCTGTCATTATGCTTAGCAGAGTATCACCCACCTGATAAGCACATAATGATATTTAGAAATCATTATAGTCATATTTCTATTTGATTATTTACTTAATTATCCTACCCCACCTCCATTTCCTCCATTTCTCTCTCTCTCTCTCTCTCTCTCTCTCTCTCTCTCTCTCTCTCTCTCTCTCTCTCTCTCTCTCTCTCTCTCTCTCTCTCTCTCTCTCTCTCTCATCTCCTTAGGTCTCATGTCTTATACTACCATCTATATAAAAGGCAAATATGCAAAGTGTCCCCTTGGGTATTCTACCAGGAGACCAGAAGTTTGATTGCTCGCTATGACATGCATTGACCACCAGGGGGTGCTGCAGAGTGAAGGAAGGCCCTGGCCAGCAGCTAGAAGGCCCCAATTGGTCCTGCTTGCCAGTCAGGCCTAGGTACCCTACCCATTCATGAATTTCGTGCACCAGGCCTCTAGTTTGTCAATGTTTTCTTCCGTGGATCTCCATGTCCATTTCCCATTGTTGGCCTTTTTTTCTTTAGATATATTTATGAACTAAATTTGCTTACAATCATACTTTACATACTGAGAACCAGTTTGTCTTTTTCAAATTTATTTTTTAATATCTAAAGCTGATTATTGAATGAGCTGGAATAGTAAGCTGACAGAAGTCAACTTTAATTTTTGTTGTTTTCCACTCTTCTTTTATGATCTCAAAAGCTTTCCTGGCTCAAAAGCACAGTTACACCCTTCAGTTTTTCTGGTTACCTTCATTTATTAACAAGCCATATTATTTTTATATTAAAGAGCACAGTAAAGCCTAATAGTAAAGTTTCATTTGTCCCTTCAGTTTAAGGTTTTCTCTGCCCACAAATAATTACACCTGGACATAGTGTTACACTTACAGTTTGGGTAAGGTGGGGATGACAGGATTATCATATATATCCCAATTTTTTTACTTTTATTCTTTCTCCTCATTTACTTTTAGATTCCAAATCCCAGACTGGAAGGGGTGCAGAAGGAAGGAGGGATATGATCCTTAAAATATGATCCTGGAGATTTCTTTAGTGTTTGTTCTCCTGTGGCTATTCTGTGAATTTTTGAAGGCCTTTTCTGAGAACCTTCCATTGCATTTCATTCTGATACAAGTGGTTCAGTTTCCTATTGCTCATCTTTCCCAGACATGCCTAGTAATATTTTTGATAGGGTGACTCACATTGGCACTTGCTTTACTTGGGCTGGAGTATTTTCAGGGTAAATCAAACTCAGCTACCTTGCAAAGAGGTTCACCTGAATGTTGAGAAGCTCTGCCAAAATGTAGGTGAGGTTGCTTTCTGTGCCTTCTGTTATCATAGATAGCCTTTCATGTAGACGATGGGGGCATGGCACAAATCTTAGTACCCTACAATCTCTGGTGGGCACAGGGTCATGTTTTCCAGTTACTTCTTTTTAAATCATCTCCCTCCTTAGTTGGAGGAGTGGAAGAAGGATGCTTGCATTCATACTTCCCAGTAAACTGAAGGGAATAAAAGTATTTAGCATTCAGTAAACATTTCCCAGATAAATGTCCACCATTTGAATTAAAAAAAAAAATCCCTACCCAAGTATATGTTTGTTGTTATTGTTTTTAGTTTTATAGAGAGAGAGAGAAACATCATTGTGAGAAAGAAACATTGATCAGGTGCCTTCTATACACACCCCAACCAGGGATGGAATTTGCAACCTAGGTATGTGCCCTGACCAGGAATTGACCCCATAATCCTTTGGTATATGGGATGACACTCCAACCAACTGAACCACCCAGCCAGGACCATTTGAACTTTTTTTTATCACTACTTCCTTTCATATAATCTCAAATTGAGTGATAAACCAATTGACCTTGTTTGACCATTATTTTCTCAAATTTTAAGGGTCTCAACCAAAATTCTGAAGCAATAGAAACATTTCACTTACTATTTTGCTAGCTATTCATGTCCTCATTCATTAAATGTTCAATTCATAATTCTATTCTGGGCATTAAGTCTTATTCCCATTACTTCTAAGTACTTGTGAGAGAACATTTTATACACCCCAGATATGGTAGTAACTAACAGTTCTCATTTACAATTCAGTCTCAAATTAGCTGAATTATCTGAGGCAAGTTAATAATGTAGAGAAGTATTAAAGTCTAAGAGCCTTGAATCTGGTAAAATTTGTATATGGAGCTAAACTTGCTGAGTTTTTATTCTTGTTCCACTTATAAATTGTGACCTTAGAACATTTCATCTCTCTAAACTTTAGTTTCTGTACATTGAGAATAATACAGCCACATATATTGAGATAATTGTCTCAGAACATGCACATTAATCCTTTAGCTCAGTGGTGCCATAGAAACTCATCACCTCATGCATATTCACAGTTTCTCTATATTCTCCCCTTCCTCTACTATTTCCCTTTTGGGGAATTCCCATTGTGCACTGTAAAGCTGGGAATGGTGCTCCCCTCAGAACCACAGACAGCCAACTTTTTCAGCTCCCTCCGTGAGCACAGCCACAGACATATGTTGTAGAGATGGGCAACAAGTCCTCTCTCAGGTATTTTTAAGAACTAGAGATGGAATGGTAAGAAGAAAAGTCTTGCAGAGGCAAACCCTGTGCAGGCCACACCTGTCTTTTGCTCTTGTTGACTGCCAAGTAATTCTCTTGGTACCAGGCCTCCAGTCTCTTATCCTTCCTCTGAAGTTATGATTTTCTCTATTCATTCTTTAAAATTAATTTTATTTGGGGTGGTATTGGTTAATAAAATTATATAGGTTTACAGTTTATCATGCTATGACTCATCATCTGTATATTGTACTGTGTGCCCACCACCCAAAGTCAAATCTTTTGTCACCATATATGATCTTCTTTACCCTTTATTATCCCCTACCCCCTCTGCCCTGTGGTACCCAACATACTATCGTCTATGCCTTTGAGTTTTTCTTTTTTTAAAAATATATTTTATTGATTTTTTAGAGAGAGGAAGAGAGAGGGACAGAAAAGTTAGAAATATCAATCAGCTGCCTCTTTCACACCCCCTACTGAGGATGTGCCCACAACCCAGATACATCCCCTTGACCAGAATCGAACCCAGGACCTTTCAGTCCCCAGGCCAACACTCTATCCACTGAGCCAAACCAGGTAGGGCTTGAGTTTTTCTTTGTTTGTTTTTCTTGTTTATTGCATCTATGTCTAAAAATATCTAGAATCATTTTCTGAGGCAGGCAGTCAAGAGCCCTGACAGATTCAATTATTATTATTGTTTTCTTTTGTGTCTTTGATTTTCTTATGAGAAAGGGATCTAACTTAGCAGATCATTCAAATTTATTATTTATGCAGAAGAATTGTTCCTATAGCAATTGCATCATTGCCTCTTCCCAATGTCTTAGCAACTCCCTTTTGTCTGTTAGTCTTTCTAATAAAATTTCCTCAAATTCCAGGTTTTTCTCCTTCTCCACCACATATCTGTTCTTTTTTTTTTGCAGTGACTTCTAGCAACTATCCTTCCAGCAGATGCTTTTGAAATATTTACATTTCTAACCTGAGTTTCATATTTATTTTTACCTCCCAGTAGTTATAAAATGCCCATATTAAGGTATTTAGCAAATACTTATATTTTAAGTATTTGATTGTACCCATTTTTTTAAACAAATATCTTTTTTTTCCAATGCATTCTCTATCTTGTTAAGCAACCTTGTATTCTATCAGTGATCTATACAGGAAAGTTTAAATGTATTTCCTTCAAATTCCAACAGCCAATTACTTGCAAATTCTAGTAATGCAACTTGACAAGATTTTTTTTTTTTTACTTGATCCTTTTCTTTGCAATAATACTGTTGTCTTAATTTGGAACTCATTATTTCTTTCCTGAATTGTTGGGCTTGATTCCTTACCAATTTTATGCCTCTAATGTCTAATCATTCAAAATACATTAATTAGACAGTCTGCCATCAGAATTAGTCTAATAAACAGAAACCTTCACTCAACTATTTTTTCTATTTTCCTCTCACAATTTCAATGACCTCATAGGCTCATAGGTTAAGAGCTCACTTTTGACAGCCATGTCATTAGTGTTTTCAGAAACATTTTTTAACTGGAAAAACATGATTTTTACTGTTACATCATCACAAACACTTGGAGTTCCTTTCCACCATCCCAAAGTTTGAAAGCCACCTCTTTCCCTCAGTTTTTTTAAATTTTGTTTTATTGCTTAAAGTATTATAAAGAGTATTGCTTATGTATCTTTTATTCCCCCTTACCTTCCCCCGGCCTATCCTATCCCCCAGTGTCTTGTGTCCATTGATTATGCTCATATGCATGCATACAAGTCCTTCAGTTGATCTCTTAACCCGCTCCCATCCTCCTTAGCCTTCCAGCTGTAGTTTGACAGTCTGTTCAATGCTATTCTGTCTCTGTATCTATTTATGTTCATTAGTTTATAATGGTCTTTACTATCCATCCATAAATAAGTGAGATCATATGGTATTTTTCTTTCATTGACTGGCTTTATCCTCTGGTTTCCTTCTTCTCTCCATTTCTGTAATCTCCATAGTCATTTCTACATTTATTCTGCAATAATTTATAAATACATACATATAAAGGCTTGGATTATACCTATATTCAGAAGTAGACATTTTTTGCTGCTACTATTCTTTTTATTTTATTTTTAAATTTATTTTTAGTATTGAAAGTATTACAAATGTCACCTTTTCTCCCCATTGACCCTCCTACCCCACCCCACCCCACCCCCAGCCTTCACTGTCCTAGCATTATGTTTTTTATTAATTGTTAATGTTTATTTTGTTTCTCTCCTTCAAGTCATTTGCTTCCAGGTAGAGAATGAGATTATAAGAAATTGGCTCACACAATAATGGGGGCTGACAAGTCCCCAGTTGTATAGTTGACAAGCTGGGGATACAGGAACACTGATGACATAGTTCAAGTCCAAAGACCTGAGAACTGGAGGAGGAGAAGGTGTAGTTCCAGTCTGAAGCCTGGGATTTTTGAGACCCAATAAGAGCCAATGATTCAGTTTGAGTCAGAGGCAGAAAAACAACAACTAAAAAAAAAAAAAAAATGCACCACTTCAAAGACATCAGGAAGGGGCCATTCCCTGTTAAGTTGCAAAAGAGTTTAACTTTTTGCTGTATTCAGGACTTCAACTGGTTGCAGGAAGCCTACCGACTCTATACTGAGCAATCTGCTTTACTCAGTATGTTGATGTGAATATTAATCTTATCCAATGACATTCACATAGACAGACCCAGAGTAATATTTAACCAAATGTCCAGATGCCTCATGGCTCAGTTAACTTGTCCCATATATTAACCATCACATTATCATATGATATTCTCCATCTTTGGACAATTCTTGATAGACTATTATTTCTGTGACTATTCTTTAAGGGTTTTTCTTCCCTAGGTTTTTTTATTAAACCCTTCTGGGTAATATAATATAAACACATAACACAAAAGGTTTGAATAGTTTAGTCAGAATAAAATTTACCATATTTCTTAGCACCATTTTATAGATTATCAAAAAGACAAAAACACCAAGAGCAAACAATCCATTATTTTATTGAAGAAATCTGATAACACAGATCACCTTCCCAAATTGCCCATATTTGAACTTGCTTATTTTCAGATTTAAAAGATGTAGGCAATAAATGAAGAGAGGATGATTTTGCAAAGGAGCCACTTCAGAATGATATTGCCATAAATCCACAAATTGTGTTTTTTTTTCTCTTTCATTAAGTAACCTAATCAAGGAATATACTGCTGTGATGTTTTATAACTAAGGACTCTTGGCTGTCTTTCTGATGGTAAATAAAATTAGTCTTTTCCAGAAAGGCTAATCTTTACTATCTCATAAGGGGGTTATTCCTCTTCCCAGATGCTCCTGAAAGGTAAGAAACGAGGTAAAATTATACACTTAACCTTAAAATAGGAAGATTATCCTAGATTATCTGGGTAAATCCAAGGTAATAACATGATTCCTTAAAAGACAAAGAGAAAGATAAGATTCAGTCAAAGAGATGTGGAAGTGGGGGTTTTTGAGATATTAAAAGAATGAGAGAAATTTGACCCATCATTGCTATAGGGACTGCCATTTGCAAAGCATGAAAAAGAATGTAGGCATCCTCTAGGAGCAAAGACTGACCTCTAGCTGACAGCCACTGAGGAAATAGGGACTTCAGTCAGACAACCACAATGACCAGAATTGGGCATCAACCTGAATGAGCTTAAAAACAGATTTTTCCCAACAGTGAGTAAGTACTCCCATCTTTCTGCCCAAGATGGATGTCTCCATAAGTGGTGTCATGGAGATAAACCAGGTTACCAATCAATACTGATTTTTTTCTTTTATTTTCTCTCTCCCTTGATATGCTCACAATTTGGGGATATACATTTGCAATAAAGTGGTTTTAGGAGTTTGACTTCCATATTCTTCTTACTCTGTAAAAGTGATTCTAGACCCTTATTATCATCAGAGTCCACCTTTAGATGATCTCCTTTTAGTTTTCTCTCTGTTCATTTTGAAGCCAAAACTTAGTAAAATGAAATGAGTAAAATAGGCCTATACCCATTCAGAGAAGAATATAGCGAATGAGCCAGGGGTAAGAGCAAAATATAAATAGAAAAAGATTCCTTGGTGCTTTGAATGCTAAACTGAAGGCATTACCTCATAACTGGCTAGAGACTCATTGATAATTTTTGAGTTTGGAAGTCAATTTTGAAAGCTGTTATTTAGAGAAATCAAATGCTCATTTAGGAAGGAATGAGGCAGAACATGATTTGTGTATGTTTTCCAGAAGAGAGGCTATTTCAGTAATCCAGGTGTGAGATGATGAGCTCCAGAACGAAGGTAGTGGAAGTTAGCAAGTAAATACAGTGACACATAGAATAAAATAAAATGACACATTTAAAGACATCTGGAAGGAGGGATTAGCAAGATTTGATTGCCCATTAAAAATAAGTAATAAAAGAAATAAATATATTAAAATAACTTTAAGAATATCAAATGGTACAAAAATGATTTGCTTTCTAAAACATCTATTTCATGAAGCAGATGACTATATTTAAAGTGGCTATATGTAGGAGACAAAATGTAGATTTACGAGTTAATAAAGTTATTCAAGAAGATCTATTGAAAGTATATTTTAGACCAGGTATTAGACACTAGGCTAGGAATAATGAATAATGAGTAACAGTGAATAAAACAAGCAAAAAAATATAAAATAAAATAAAACAAAAAATATGACACCTGTCTTAATTGGCATTTATTCCAATGTGTGTGGGTGAGGAAGAAAATTAAGGAAAACTAATTGAGTTTCATAATGTTTAGAAAATTATAAGTGTGATGAAAAATATAGACTTTGCAGAGGGGGATCACAAGTGCTGATGAAGAAAAGTGTGGATTAGGATAAGCCTCACTGAGATGGGCATTGGAACCAAGCCTAGAAGTGAGCCAGTGGGACATTGGAGAAAGGACACTCAGAACAGAATGAACAGCTAAAGGGGAGATCCTGAGGCAGACTTAGGAAGGGAGCAGAAGCCAGCTCACCTCAGCTGAAGGCATGATTGGGACAATGTAAGCATCTAATAGGAGATTTTGGTACCGTTAGTTGTTTTTTTGTTTTTGTTTTGTTGTTGTTGTTGTTGTTTTTAGCACATTCTGATTTCTGACACAAAAAATTTTCAAAGGCTGTTCAATTTTTTGTTTTGTTCTGTCTTTATTCTCTAGACCTGAAATCACTTATATGTCAAGGAAGCTTACAAACAGTTTACAAAGCAGACTGGAGTCCAATCATGGTCATTGTTAAAATGAGGTCATGGCTGTTAGGTCACGTTGGTGATGTGTTGTCTATCACCTGTCTTTCTTTTTACAAGTTCATATTACCTTCAATTCCAACTCTTCCAACATGAAAACTGAGTGTACTTCTCCCTTTACCCATGTTAGGATTTTTAGCTCCCTTTTCCCTTACAAGGCAGCTGAGTTCCCAGCCATATCAAGACATTTTGCTTCCGTTTGCAATGTATTTAAAATAGTGTTATAATTGTTTTACTAACACTACTACTAATTCCTATGTCCCTTTTCTTTGTTGTCCTTAAAACTCCTATGTTCCTTTCCTTTTTTGTCCTTAAAACTATATCTCACAAAGGAAGTACAATCAAAATGTAGTGTTCAAAGTTGCATGAAAGTATTCTGTGTAGGGCAAGCATGCCAAACTCATGGCGCACAGTGAATATTTTTGCAGCCCAGCCAATATAATGGTATGTAAGAAACGTTTTAATAAAAATGTTGTAACTTAATTTTTACAATCTCCTGTCATACATACTTATTAACAATGAACTACAATGTTCGCTAATGACTGATTACTATAAATGCATTGCATTCGTTTTCCTTCCGCGCCTTCCGCGCAGGCGCACCATTTCTCCCCACTAATACCAGCAGCAACTATTTTAGCCGGTTGTCTTGTCTTTAGCCTTGTGCTGACATGTTTGGTGTGAGTAACAGGAAATATTTCGCTTTCAGGGAACAAGAAGAATAAGTTTATTTGTGTTACACTTATTAATTTGTGCAGTTATTCAGTGTCTGGTAAGTTAATGTTCAAGAATAAAATATTAACTTTTATTAAAATGTTCTATTATTTTATCTTAATGATTCTTCATTTATTTCAGCCCTGTGTATTCAGCATGTCTCTACTGAAATACACCTATGTTGTTATGAAGAGTGAAGCTTTTATTTTTTTTTTATTTTTTGCAGCCCACATAAACTTAAACCTTGTTTATTTGGCCTGTGTTAGCCTTTGAGTTTGACATGCTTGCTGTAGGGATATGTATTTATTCTCCGCATTTTATGAAATCGATGTAATTATTTTTTCTATTTGCATTTAGTTTTAGTTTTTCTCCTCTATTTGATATGATTTAAATTTAATGTATTGTTTGATTTCGGGAATAATTAACAGAGTTCAAATATCAAAATATCACTGCATTCTCTATCTCTGCTCGTTTATTTCAGCAAGTTGATAAACTTGTTTTGTATTTATGGTCTGCATTTCATTTTTTCTTTTTTTTTTTCAAAACTAAGATCACATATATACTTATATGTCTCATTTTCATGTTCTCACAAATGCTAGCATTTATGCATATGCTTTTATTTAAATATAATCTATCTGTCATTAATCTTCACATCATTTATTTCTAAGATACAATTTGAAATTACTCCATATATGAAATCTTTTCACTCTATTTTACAACTTTATAATATTTTATTACTTTATATAGAGTAGTTTTCAGCTAGTTTTCTGGGGTAAGTTTGTAGGCTATTTCTTATATTTTATCTAATCTAATAAAAGATTAATATCCTAATTGTGTCACTCCACTACATCCCAAGACACACCCACCAACCAATCAGAGGGACTATATACAAATTAACCCAACCAAGATGGCAGCCGGCAACCATGGAGCTAGAGCAAACAGGTTTGGTTGCCCCAGTGATGGAGGAAGCTGCCTGCCTAGGCTGGCTGTGGCCTCCACTCAAGGCAACGAAGTTTCAATTATAGAA